>JARHVA010002920.1:642500-685000 GCA_037957365.1 Torreya grandis | reverse complement strand
ATTGAGGTTGATGTCAAGAAAGTGCTTTAAGACTAGTGTTTAGATGAGCAAGGCCTTTTGGTAGTGTGTGTTATGAAAATATTATAATAATTAAATTTATGTAGTTATTTTAATGAAAAATAAAGTTATAGGTCCAAGTGTATGATATCTACTTGGTTTATTTTTTTTAAGGTCATGACATGGAAGGAATAAGTTAAGGCATCAAAGTGTCTTATAAAGCCTTATCTAGACCTTGTGAGAAGATATGTGTAGGTAGCATGGGGAAATTAGTGAGCCTAGGCATGTGAAATTTTTTGTGGAATTGTATGGGCTTGATATTTAGGTGTATAATCCTTTAGATGTATTGTAAGGTAGGTCTTTGAGGACAAGTGCCTAAGTAGCCTAAGCATAGTCATGTCATGAATGAACATGTGCATGGTGAACATGAAGATGTATGTTTAGAAGTATGTGAATAGATTGATATTTTTTGATGATCATGAAATTCATGTGATCAAGGTTTATAAGCATCAAATATAGTTTCAAGATCAATTATCAATCTTCAAGTGCTTGAGAAGTCTAGTCATAGATTGTAAAGTCCTAGTGGGAAGGTTTGAGCATGGTGGCTTGATGAAATCGATGCACAAAGACATAATACATTGTATTAGGTTTATTTATCATTCATTTAAGTCATTATATCACTAATGATAGCTTCAAAGTAAGCCTACAGGGGTAAGACGTTAAGTGCAAGTCTACAACTAAACTAACTCTAGACCCTACCTAACCAAATGAGGTGTCATGAGGTATTTTCAAGGTATATAAAGGATGTATATCATTTTTTGAGAATAAGATAGGTTTATTGAGTTTGTTATGAGTTATTGAGAGCTTGGATAGTGGTTATAAGGTTAGTTTCAAGACCTGATGTGACTTGTAGATCAAGGCCTAGAGAGCAAAGAGAGGAAACATGGCCTAATTGGGCATGAGGTTCAATTTTCAAGGCTAACATGGAAATTTGAGTATTTAAAAAAGTGTTTCATGTTGTTTCAAGTATTTTGACCAAGTTTTAGGTCAAAATTTGAAGGTTAAGGCAAAAAAAAGTGTTTGAGGTCTCATATGTGCACAGAATGAAGGGTTCTCAACCTTAGAAGAACTTTCAGGTCTTCATTAGCACATGTAACATCTACATGGGAACTTAAGATATTGATTGTGTATGGGGAAAGGTACTAGCTCAATGTTATAAGCATTAGTTTCTAGAATGAGGGGCTTTTATTTACGAATGATTATTAAGATTAGAAGATGGTTTAAAGCCTCAAAAAACCCTAATAGTGACCTAATATGAAACAAATGTTCTAAAGTTATTATAATGATTTTATATAATGTTTAAGTGATTGGAGTTTATATTTAACTCTTTGAGGCATCTCCAAGTGTGATTGGTTTGTTAGGTGAGTGAGTGGAACCTACAAGAAAAGCATTATTTCTTAAAAATTTGTTATAGCAGTCATAGTTGACCAAGTCAAAGTATGAAAATTATTGTATGGAGAAACTTGAGACTTTTATTTGATGTCCATGGTGTTTTATAATTAGGATCTATCCTTTATATGCGTTAAACTAGTCATATAATTTCACCAATCATTAATACACCTAATGGTGCAAATAATGAGAAAATGAGGTAGAAGTGAGAATTTGATTAGGGATGTGTTATCATAGATCATAGATGAATCCAACTGCATGGATAAGTTTTTAAATACCTTTAATACATGTTAATTTTGAACATATGTTTTGTATATCAGTGAATATGATGAAAATGTTGCTCATAAGTTGACCTATCTAATTCAAATGAGACAGTAAGGTACAAAACTATGAGATTAGTCTGCAAGACCAATATTTGCATTTGAACATATTATCTATCTATCTAAAAATGGTCTAATAACCTCATAATATCATCTACATGCACTGAAAGTCTCTGAAATTGGTTCTACAAGTGTTTTAGGTTATTGTTTCCATGACTATGTTTTGAGGCTAGTTGGCAACTCTGAGTGGGCTACTTGCAAAGAAGGGTTTGAGTTATTTTGCACTATATTATTTTTTTCCATGGTTATTTGATAAAGTTTTTTCTTCATTTGTTCAATACAAATTTTTGGTGTATACCCAGGCCTATTATGAATAGTGTTTAGAGAAGAGGTTCAAGTGGTGATTGGACCTAAAAGGTGTTGTGTACCTAAAGTGAAGTTGGATAAGGTATATTTGAGTGATGTATGAAGTTATAATACTATTTGTGGTGTTTATAAGTGTTATAATAATGACAAAGTGTAATGTGCTCTAATGAAGGCTTAATTGAATCAGGTCTCCTTAAGACGTAAAAGAGAATTTGGTCTATTAAGTTGTGACCAACCCATGTATTGTTCGATTCATGTTTGAAATTTTTTATAAGCCCTATTATAAGGATAATATAAGTTTGAAAGTGTGTATGGCCAACCAAGGCATGTAAGAGCTAGTGACTTGTATAAGAACAAGACTAATTAGGCCTATTTGTGTGTGTTAGAGGTTTGAGAGCGCAAGCGAATAAAAGAGCACATTGAAGAGCATAAAGAGGTCATGTATACTGTCATAATTGTGTAGAGATATAGTCATGAATATCTAACATGAGGTTTGAGTATGGAGATCAAGTTCATATGACCCAATCAAGTCAAGAAGAGGATTAGTTGAGCGAAAAAGCCTATAAGGTAGTTTGAGAGGGTAGAAGTGTGTGAAGAGCTGAAGAAGGTGATCATCATCTATTGTATGAGAAATAAGATGTTATAAATATGATCAAATGTTTCTACTTGGTTAATTTGGTGCTTGGTCAAGAGGTGGCTAAGTTCGTGTTGAGTCACTAAGGGATTTAATGCTTCCTTAGAAGTGGGTACTTGCTAAGAACTCTATCAAGTCGGTGTTTGATAGACTAGGGTTGGTGCTCCAAGTTGATTAGGTGCTTAAATTAATTTGATTCATTATTTTATAGGAATATTTCTCCAAGCTATGGTCAATGGGTTTTATTCTTAATGAGGGTTTTTGACTTATATGATTTGTCCATACTTGTTATGTGCATGTTCTCATTACTATATTTCTAGACTAGTTGATATTACTCATATGATGATGTTACTTCAAAGAATGATTAAAATATCTATTGGAGTGAAATTAAAATTTTAAAAAGATATTGATTCACCCCTCCCCCCCCCCCCCCCCCCCCCGCCGCCCCCACCCTTAGTCATTTTGATTCTAACAAATAAGACATTGAAACCATAACTTCCCCTAATAGCATGATTAACACTCTAACAAACTAAAGAAAAATAGAAAAATATTTTTGTTTTAACTATGACAAAAAATATAGTCAAGTTCTTACATTTCTCAAAATAAAATTGTTCTGCATTGAGGACATCAATGAATAATAATAAGATGATGAAAAAAAGTTGTTGAGGTTGTTGAAGAGCTATAATTTAAGGATCTTCAACTAACTCTCTTTCCATGTGTTATCAAGGGTTAATAATAGATAAAATTTTAAGGTAGTAGGTTTATTTAAAAAAAGGTGGCCATATTTATTGACTCAAGAAATAATCATAGTTTAATCAATGATAAATTAACTTCATGTTTGAATTGTTTTTTTTATAAAGCACCAATGTTTTAGGTTATGGTTGTAGATTAGGATACTATGAATTGTTCAACAAATGATATAGTCTTAAACTTACTATGTGGGAATACATATTTCAAATCCCTATGTTTTCCATTCCTATGGGTGGGGGGGAGATGATATTACATTGGGATTTCAATGGCTCATGAGGCAGGATCAAGATGAAATTTTATAAATTTTTCATGCATTTTCATTTGTAAGGTAAAAGGTTTGAGTTGATATGGGTGTGCATAAAGTAACCATAGATGGTAAGATATCATAAAATGCAAGATATTCATATAAATGGATTAGTTGGGATTACAACATTATTATTTTTAGTGGAATAAAGATAGTCACATATGCAACACCTCCAAATTTTTATGAAAGGGTGGAAAAGTATTTAGTTTTTACCAAGGATATGCCAACAAAGATACAACGTAAAAGAGACACTTCTTCAAAAAAGTCTCCATTAAAGGAATTTTATGATTACTCATAACCATTTTACACATATTCCTTGAAGGTAGAACCAAAAATTTAATAAATCAAGGTAAACACTCAACAATAGCTACCTCATTAAATAAAAATACACATAGTTGCTGATGTTCTCTATTTTGGTGAAAATATTCCTATCCAAATAAAGTTATAAAATTTTATTAAAGGAATAATCATCTTGGACCTATAAGATATTTTTATAATTATATTCAATATTATGTAGATGAATTCAATCACCAAGTCTCTTATCAAGTGGACAAACCTACTCAGAGAGGATATGATATGACGGGATGTAGAATTAATGTTGAAGCATCTAGTGATCGTCAATGTTAATGAAAATGCTTGTTTGAAGGGGGACATGATAGTTTATTGTGATATCTAAGGCCAATTTTGGTCTATCATAACCTTTAATTAAGTCAAATTATCATAATTTTAACTTAATATTATTATTAATGTTAGCCTAGAGTTTTCATAACATATCTAGGGTATATTTAAGAGGTATTGTTTATTATTTCATCATGATATTGTCATTTATATTTTTAATTAAAGGTTGTGGAGGTTTCTGCATTGAAGTGACTCATAATTTATTTCATATATTATACTATATTTCAATCATATTATGACATATCATTATGATTCCAATTTATTGGTAAATTAAATTCATTACACCATAGATGATGGAGATCCCCTATTTAACCAAGTGTGTGAAAAATATAATTTTTCATACACTTTTTAAGTATACTTCCATGGAGATTATTTCCAAAATATTGGTTGAGTATTTTTATCAAATAGTCCTCAGGCAAGGTCTAGAATCTCCAAATCCTAAAAAACCCTTAATGTGCATGTATTTTCTAGGCACTTGGTGAATGTGATTTTGTATCACCATTTTTTTATGTGAACTTAGTGTGCTATGATATTGATGTGAGCCTACTATGTTGTGGTTTGACCATGATCTTGATGTCTTGATTTAAAACTGATTTAGTTTATTATGTCATGCCATTACATGATTTGTTGATAAAATGTTTAGGGTATGCAATAACTTATGCCATGAGGAGTGAAACCTCAAGATATATCACTTTCTTCACAATCCTAAAGTGAGTCTCAAATATTTAAATAGAATTGTTACAATCTTTATCACTAAATACGCTTGATAGTTTGTAAATTTGTTAAATAGTTTATGGATTCACATTTAAAAAAATTACTCATTCTATAACATGATCTCTAAATAAAGTCATTGGTGATATGGTTTATGAAACGTTTTTTACCCTTTAGGTGAAATTATGGTTTAAATGTGGTAGAGTATAGTGATTTTATATATAAACATTTGATTCCAATCATAAAATTGAGAAACTACTATAGTGATACTTTCCATAAAGGTATAATTCAAAATTATCACTCAAAATATCAAGATTCATGAGTTGATCCTAGGTCCATTAGGATGCCTAGTGGAAAGCTTAAAAAATTTTAAGGGTGTTATGTATTGAAGTGGTTTATGAATGATAAATGTCTAGACATGCATAACATAAATGAAAAAGGAAACCAAAGAAGAAAATTGACAATACTTATGAACTATAATAACAATGTTGTATTATGTTAAGTTTTATATAATATCTAATAGATTAAATGTGTGGTGCCTACATAATTGTAGCTTCATTTTTTTATTCTTAATCTATCTAAAAATAATATTATTAATCACATAATATACTAAGAGGGGGGTGTGAATCAGTATATTATATATCTTATAAATCTTTCCTTTAACCAAATTCCACTTAATTAAACATTCAAGATATGCAATAAAACTCAAAAAATAAACATCACACAAGATAGAGAGAGACACCAGATATAACGTGGAAACCCAATGTGGAAAAAACCATAGAGAATCAATCTCAAATATATTAATGAGAATAAACCCACAAGAGCACCATACCTCTTTGCCAAGTACAAACCTCAGCTACAATTTGTGAGCACCAACCCACAGGAGCTTCAAACCCCTTTGCTGAGCACCAACCCAACACCTATTCGTGAGCACCAACCCACAGGAGCACCAACCCCTTTGTCGAGCACCAACCCAACAACAATTCATGAGCACCAACCCACAGGAGCACCAACCCCTTTACCGAGCACCAACCCAACAACAATTCGTGAGCACCAACCCACAGGAGCATCAACCCCTTTGTGTATACTACACACCTATCTCTCAATGTTGCTATCTCAACAAATGATAGATCAATACAACATCTCTTTCCTCTCTCTCACTTTTGCTCTTCTAAGCTAGATATAACAAATACAAATCATATTCATCTCTCACAATTGCTCTTTTAAGCTAGATATTAAAATATAAAATTAACCTCTCTCATCCACATTACAAATGGCTACTCAAGCCTTTATTTATAGCTTTCCAAATGACCTTTGGCCTTCCCCCTTTGTGACCCTTCAATCCTCATGGAAAATGGCACCAATCTTGGATGACCCTTCATATCCAAGCATTTGAAAATTCATGTGGTGACCCTTCATGACCAAAAACGTCCTTCCCACTTTTGTCCTTATCTTTGGTGACTCTTTGTATTCCTCAAAGTGTCCCTTCATGAGAAATTACACCTTTACTCTTTTGTCTTCACTTGGTGACTCTTGGTATTCCTCAAGATGACTCTTCATGGGAAAATGCGTCCCATCCTTCTTTTGTCTTTACCCCGTGGCTCTTCGAATTCTCCATGGGCCCTTCTTTTGTCTCATATGCAACCAAAAATATAGTCGTTAATATTAAATAAATATTAACTCATATTATCTAAGATATATTTATTACAAACAACATTAAATGCAATGGAGCCTTTATCACCAATAATACTAGACCTTTGACATCAATGACAATACTTCTAACAATCTCCCCCTTTGTCATTGATGGCAACCTCAATCCTGAAACTGCCACATCCTATCACCTGCACATACTGTCATCTAAAAGCATACATTAATTCCCTCTTACTGTAGCAACTTGTACCTATTCCCTGTACCTATTTTTTGCACCTGTACCTATACCTATTATTCTCCCCCTTTGACATCAATGGCAAAGGGCCTACTTGAAGCTAACACTTAGCTCCCCCTCACTTGATGCTGAACATAAATGGCAGGAAGTAATAGAAATTACTCCCAACTCCTCTCACTGATCTTTGAATGTATCCTTTGATTGTGCCTTTGAGAAGATATCTAACAAAATTTATACATTGTTCCCTGTCCTTTAAGCATCTGCAATCAACTCATTTGAATATTTTCTTCTAATCTCACAACCTTCAGCATGAAACCTTAATGTGTATCTTTGATCACAAATTTGACTAACACTCAATAGATTATGCTTAAGACCTTTTACATATAAAACATTCTTAGTCTTAGTTCTACCATAATCCAAACTCAAAGTACCTTTTCTGGCTATCTTGGCAGTGGTTTTATCTCCAAATCTCACTGTGCCACCATTGATCTTCTTTAGAGATATGAACTTAATTTTATCTCCTGTCATATGTCTTGAACATCTGCTATCAATTAACCATGGTTGATCTTTACCTCTTACATGTAGGGCTGTCTGAACCATCATAGAATCTTCATGTTGTTTCTTCTACCATAAACATGTCTGAACCTTCTCTCTAATGAATGGAGCTTTGACACTCTGATTCTTCTTCTTGATGAATGGAGCTTTGAACCTCTGATCCTTCTTGACTGACTCTAACATGCTTCTGCAATATCGAGCTATGTGTCCAAAGTTTTTTCACTTGTAGCATACTATGGTCTCTTCATCAAAGCTTGATAGAGGAGCAAAAGAGTTGTGGCTTTTACTTGACTCTACTTGACTTTCTTTCTCCTTATTTCTGAAATTGATAGCTCTTTTTCTACATTCTAATTTCTTGTGACCATATCCATTACAATAAAAACAATATCCATAAAAATAAGACATGTCTATTTATTTCTGACCTGATTGCCTTTTGTAGCTTTGTTCTCTCCAGCCTTCTCTATTTGGAATGTCCTCTGTATTTTTCACTTCTCCCCTTTTTGTTTCCTCTTGTGTAAGAGCTTCAACATAGCTCTTTTTCTTTTCAAAACTGATCCCTATCTTATTTGAATATGCTCTTTGACTTTCTAGTATCTTATTCAGCATGTTAGTGCTATCTTCAAATTTTGAATCACTGACTACTTTATCACTGACTGCTTTCTTAATATCTTCTTTTAAAGAGGCAATTTCAATAACATACCTTTCACAATATTTTCTTGCTATTTCCAACTATCCTATGAGATCTTCTTCATTCTTCTTGGCTTCTTTGAAATGTGCTTATAGATCTTCAATCATTTCCTTTGACTCCTATTCATTTTTCTCGTTCTGGGGCTTTAATATTTGATTCTTCTTCTGAACAGCTTCTAACTCTTCTAAGGCACAATTGAGTTCTCCTTCCATATCTACTTCAGCTTTCTCTTCTTCTTCTTCTTGATTATTATGTATGTCCATGAATAAAATCTCTTCTTCTTCTGAATCACTGACTCCACTATCTTCAACTGAGCTAGGATCCTTAGAATATAGGCTCTTCTTCTCGAATCCCTTCTTGGATTTGCCTTTGAAATTCTTCTTGTATGTAGGCTTTTCTTCTTCATCATCTGGGCATCTAGCTGAAAAATGTCCAATCTTCCCACAATTAAAACATTTAAAAGGTAATTTTACTTGATATTTACCTGTTCCTCTTTTCAGCCTGCGAATGAAAAGTCCTTCATTGTCATCTTCATCATCACTGGAACTATCACTTGATTCTTGAATCTTAGCTTTCTCCTTCTTTGATGTCTTGAAAGCCACTTCTCTCTTTGAGGGTTTATCTTGTTCCATCTGCATCTCATATTCTGTGAGAATACCATGAAGCTCATCCATCTTTAGCTTGGCTAAATTATTCATCTCCTCGATTGCCGAAACCTTTGCATCATATCTCATTGGTAGAGATCTCAAAACCTTTTGCACCGCCATTGAATATTCCAATGTTTCTCCAAGACCTTGAATCTAATTTACTATCTGGTCAACTCACAAGAGATAATGTGCTATATCTTTTTCTTCTTCCATCTTCAAACTTTCAAACTACCTTCTAAAAGTTTGCAGCTTAGCTTGCTGAACCTTTCCATCACCTTTGTAAATATTCTCAAGTTTTACCCAAGTTTCATGAGAAAATTTACATTGCATAAATTTAACAAATTTAGATTCACATAAACCACATAAAATAGCATTTAAAGCTTTAGCATTACATTCACTTGCCTTCTTTTCTACTGGAGTAATTGTAGATGTTTGTGGCTCTTCATATTCCTCCACCACTAATTTCTATATGTTGAATCCAAGGGTCATCAAATAAACCTTCATTCTCATGCTCCAAAAATCATAATTCATCCCATCAAACAAAGGTGCCTTATTTGTAGAAAATCCTTCATGTGACCCAGCCATCATGCTTTCCCGATCTACCTTCAAGCTGTAAAACTTTTCAAAAAGGAACCTGCTCTAATACCAATTATTAAGCATGGAATATACTAAGAGGGGGTTTGAATTAGTATATTATATATCTTATAAATCTTTCCTTTAACCAAATTCCACTTAATCAAACATTCAAGATATGCAATAAAACTCAAACAATAAACATCACACAAGATAGAGAGAGACACCAAATATAACGTGGAAACCCAATGTGGGAAAAACCATGGAGAATCTATCTCAAATATATTTGTGAGAACAAACCCATAAGAGCACCATACCCCTTTGCCAAGTACAAACCTTAGCTACAATTCATGAGCACCAACCCACAGGAGCTTCAAACCCCTTTGTCGAGCACCAACCTAGCACCTATTCATGAGCACCAACCCACAGGAGCACCAAACCCTTTATTGAGCACCAACCTAGCAATAATTCATGAGCACCAACCCACAAGAACACCAACCCCTTTGCCGAGCACCAACCTGGCAACAATTCATGATCACCAATCCATAAGAACACCAACCCCTTTGCCGAGCACTAACCCAGCAACAATTTGTAAGCACAACCCATAGGAGCACCAACCCCTTTGTCTATACCACACACCTATCTCTCAATGTTTTTATCTCAACAAATGATAGATCAATACAACATCTCTTTCCTCTCTCTCACTTTTGCTCTTCTAAGCTAGATATAACAAATACAAATCATATTCATCTCTCACAATTACTCTTCTAAGCTAGATATTACAATATCAAATCAACCTCTCATCCACATTACAAATGGCTACTCAAGCCTTTATTTATAGCTTTCCAAATGACCTTTGGCCTTCCCCCTTTGTGACCCTTCAATCCTCATGGAAAATGGTGCCAATCTTGGGTGACCCTTCATATCCAAGCATTTGAGAAGTCATGTGGTGACCCTTCATGACCAAAAATGTCCTTCCCACTTTTGTCCTTATCTTTGGTGACTCTTCGTATTCCTCAAAGTGTCCCTTCATGAGAAATTGCACCTTTACTCTTTTGTCTTCACTTGGTGACTCTTGGTATTCCCCAAGATGACTCTTCATGGGAAAATGCGTCCCATCCTTCTTTTGTCTTTACCCCGTGGCTCTTCGACTTCTTCATGGGCCCTTATTTTGTCTCATATGTGACCAAAAATATATTCGTTAATATTAAATCAATATTAACTCATATTAGCCAAGATATATTTATTACAAACAACATTAAATGTAATGGGGCCTTTATCACCAATAATACTAGACCTTTGACATCAATGACAATATTTCCAACAAATATAAGTGTACATTGATATACATGAGGTAAATGAAGGGTTGGTTGAATTGTTACAAAGGTTGGAAACAATTATGTCATAAAAAATGATTGCGGTGACATTATCAATGACCATTTTTGATAGGCTATGAGCTATAATATTTACAATGTAAGTGTTCTACGATAATGTTACAAAATATTTATATCTTATCCTTGTCATGTGTGTTAAACTTGATGTTGATTTTGTTAATGTTAATGCATAGCTAGATGAATAAACCCAAATAATTGTAGTATGATTTAATTCCCTAGATCCTAGGATTATATTAGTTGTCCCTCCTTGAAGAGTAATGGTCCCCATTATATGTAGTTGGGGTAAAATATATGGAAATAATTTTGCAATCTTAACATCATTAAACCATTTTACTGGAGAAGGATATTGACATACTTTGACAATTTAGAATAGAGGGATCTCTTGTTGGCATGATTGTTTAAACTTGAGGTCAATGACTTTATCAAAAAAATTTGGGGCATTGTACCTGATGACATGTTTAAAGGTTTCCACACCATTTTATTTAATTTAAATATTAATTAATAAATTTATATTTATTGATGTAATTATATTTAAATATTAATTGATTAGATTAAATAAAATTATTATTCTTATATTGGGGGTATTAAAGATATAGATTGAGGTTATATTGACTCTCGGTTATATATCTCATGTTTTGAACCGAGATAAGGGATATAAAAAAAAAATTAATGGTTTTTTAATAAACCAAATAAATTAACAAATTCAATGATAAATTAAATATAATAATAAAAAATATTTAGTCAAATATAATGAGATATAATATTAAAAAAATTATAAATGAGATTTAGGTTAGATGGTTGTTATTGTACAAGTGGTAGTATCATGCTCTTACCCAAGATCAAATGGTGTCTAGTGTGCAACACCTACATTCTAATTCCTTATAATTAGATGGAAGATATGGGGCCCATCATAGAAATAAGATGTTTGTATGTTTCATAGAACCATATTCTCTTGCATTGAAAATGGAAATAAAAATTGAGTAAGTAAGAAGGTAGTTCTCCTTCTCTCTCTCTCTCTCTCTCTCTCTCTCTCTCTCTCTCTCTCTCTCTCTCTCTCTCTCTCTCTCTCTCTCTCTCTCTCTCTCTCTCTGTGTGTGTGTGTGTGTGTGTGTGTGTGTGTGTGTGTGTGTGTGTGTGTGTGTGTGTGTGAAGTAAAAAATTACCATTAAAAATGATGTAATAAATCAATTATAAATTCAAACAAAATAGTGAAAATGTTTATCAATCAAGATAACATATCTAAAAATAATTAAATTACAAGGCACCTCTATTGTTTGAGGAACAAAAAGTAATATAATAATGAATAAATAAGGAGAAATAAAAAAATAAAAAATATAAGGATGAAAAATTAATATAATCATTATTCATTTACAAGAGTTGTTTGATCATTGGGGGAGTGCTCCTTGTACAATGGTCTACATCTCCTTGAATCATCTTACTGTAGGCCTAGACATCGATGGAGTTGATCTTCCAGTCATAACTAGTTCTCCCCTTCCTAAAATTGGTTTATGGAAGGGGGGATCTAGTTATTCAAGTTTTAAGTAGAGGGCATGTCAGCAACCTATAAAAATCCTACATTCATGTGAGAAATGTTTTATTGGTCCTTAGTGGGAATCACTAATTAGTCCCAACCTCTCAGGTACTATGGTGCATCTCCCTAATGGGTGAGACATTACTCTTTATTTGGATCCTCCACATCCTATATATGTTTGGGTAGCTATGGATCCTCCCTCAAAAAATCCTTCTTCTTGTAATGATCTTCTACTTAAAGATGATCCTCCACCTCCTCTTTCTAATGTAGTAGTGTGTCTTTAGTTTATTATATATTAATGTTTTAATTATTGTGGTAATGCATGTTTATTTTATTATTTATGCATGTTTTATTTGTTGTGGTTTTGTGTGACTATCATGAATTAATTGACATTGATATTAGATATTGTATATTTTGTTGTCCTATTTTGAGATAGTATTTACCTCCAACAAAAAAATCTTAGCTATGTATACCAACAAAAAAATATTAGCTATGTATACCAATAGACTACCTACCTTTTGTGAATTATGTTTTCATTAATAATAGTCTCAATGAACATATTAAATGTAAATATTAAACCAAAACATAATAAAAATATAACACTTAGTAGAAACAAAGAAAGAAAAAAGCTAAAATTGAAGGTTGAGGAGGAGGATTTAAAAATGAGATTGACTCTAATTCTTCTTACATAGCCAAAATTCTTTTCTTTATGTCATTGAAACATAAAAACTTAGTCACCAATAAAATTCGCAACATTTGTCATATGTTTGGTCAAATATTTATTGGGTATTTTGATATTGATTAACTTGCAGCGGAAAAATTTAGAGCATTTGTTGTACTTGTATCTACAACCATGAATCATATATGGGGTGAACAATTATTAATTTTAGAGGTGGATGTATTTGTTATTTGGGATTGGTCAGTCATAAACAATTGTGAGAAGTAGAACAAAACCCTGGTTAATAGAATTTGGTCCCTTTGCTAAGGTACTCATCCTTAAGTGATTTGGAGTGTGAATTAGTGTTTGACTAAATGTAAGTGTTGTTGTTGATGATTATACATGGTATGGATCTTTGTCATTCATTAAATATCTATTCATTATGCTACATAAAGTCAATCCTATATTTATTTCATTCAAGGGATAGTAGATTTCAAAATATATTGGTACTTATTAGGTATTATCTCTTATCGATTATTTGATTTTTTTAAATTTTTGTCTCTATCTCATTCCATTTGAGAAATATATAAGTTTGTCGATGTTCTTTGACTTCTGTTGTCAATTATGTGAACAATATGTTCATTTTAACCCCAAATTTAAATCCACTTGTGATCTTATAGGTATAGATAATAGTCTCTCTAGTTTTTATTCATTTAAAACCTAGATGTGATAGTTATTCGAGACTAAAAAAATAATTTTCCTACCTTTGGGCCAATAGGCCTTAGACATAAAAGGCCTTTGGATAGATACACAGATATTTCTCACCACCGAAATTCCTTTCCATCCTATCTACAAGGGAATATATGAATAGGTGCATGCAGAGATAAGACTGAATCATCACCTCAATTTGTTTCAAATCATGTTGATGGGGTATTCCCTCGTGGATGATAGATTTCACTATTTGGTTTCTATCAATTCAAATGTCCTATTGTATGGACCGTAAAATCATATCCTAAGCTCTCTAAAGGTATTCATCTCTCTCCCACTCTCTCTTTCTATGTAGTTTATTGGTGACTCGTAAGTTAAGCTTGACTGGAAACTCAACTTTGATGAGAATGAATACACTTTACAACTTCTATAATAGTATTTGGAAGTAATATCTTAGAATTTACAATAAAACATTTATTAATCTATCTATACATTAATTTCCTTTTTCAAAAGTAAAAGCAAAGAAATTAAAGTACTCCTTGATACGGTTGGGAGTTGTTATTTATTATCAACTAGGTATGCTACAAGGAAAATCTAAATTTTGAACATTGAGCTACAAGGACAAGCTAAATTTTGAATAGTTAAGAAAGTTACATAAATAAAAATATCCATAACATAACATGGAAGGGGTCTTAGGTGAGTTAGTATCCCATTTTAGAATGATAACATTTAAAATTCTTTACTTAAGTTTAAACCTCTTTGTATCCACAAAGGTGATTGTTAAAAACATAATCTTATACACTTCATCAATTGGGAGGTATGTATCTATCAACATAATTAATGATATATATAAGATTATAGTATAAAATTATTGAGAAATAAATAACTTACAGTAAGATGTAAGGGAGATAGTCCTCCACAAATGTGGAGCAATCCATAAAACTAATATAAGCCACAAATGATAAGGCCCAACCTATAAACAAGCACAAAAATAGCCAAAGCAATGACCTTTGTTTCCCCAACATACTAATACTAACCCAAAACACAAAGGATTTAAGACTACCCATCATCCTCAAAAAACAAATGAGGATCTTTTACACTCCCCTTATAATATTTGTTTTCCTCTTTTTCATGACAAAGCTAGTAGTGGATATGCCTACTAACATAGTTCACATCCTAGGTCATATTAGTGAAGTTTTTCTTCAGAGTGAAGAACCTACCTTCCTCCCCCCTCCCCCAAAAAAAAATTGTTAATTATATTCATGATGCTCTTCAACATCTTGGTTTTTTCACTGATCTTTGCCACTTTTCTTTCCAAGATATTGAGAGTGATCACCATGTTCTCTAGATAAAGGCAAAGAATTGTAGTGACCACATTTACTTCATTAATTTCGATGACATGAGCATTTTAAAACTATACCAGAGCCTTGTTTATAGAAATCATAAGCTTACTCTAGGATTGAAAAATCCTCCTACTCTGCATGAGCTCAACTATATTAGTTTGGAGATTTCAATGAATGTATGCCATCATAATATTTATCTTATCATTCAATTAAATATCTTCCATAGAAATAAGTTAAGCCATTTCAATATTGGGTAGGACTAAATTACCTTTGAAAATATGACCATCTCAAATATTTTCATGATCATTTTCCCCATCCATTTTTCATTTATTATCATTGCCAAAATTCTTCATCATCATCATTCTATTGCCTATCTTTTTTGTACTCCTTATCACTGCTACCACATATTATTATGTGATCATTCATTTTCTCCTCAACATCCTAAATATTTCTTAGTTGGTTAGACACATTGTAAAGGAGAGAAGCATAAAATAATAAATTCAAAAAACCATATATATTAAAAATTGAGTTCTTAGGAAGAAATATCCTATAAAAACATTAGGGGGTAAATTTAAGTAAATATAGAATTGATTTGCACTTTTTTTATTTGATATGTTTATTTTCTAATTTTAAGGATCCTCTTGTAGTTCTTTGTGTTTATTTAGATTTTTGTGAATCCTTTGGCATAATATAATGGTAAACTTATTGATATTCCTACAATTTGATTCAAACCAAGAATTATAAGATTTCTTCCAACACTAGGTTGGGAGGCTATAGGGTTGAATGGATAAAATCCATTAAATTTAAAGAAAAATGGTTTAGGAAAAGAAACTACCATGCTTAACTAGGTTACAGATAGCTTAGGCTAAAGGATCATTGTTTTGAGGGCATTAGTGTACTCTTCATTAAATAGGGTGTCAAAATGGATAGTGGTAGTTTGTTGGGGTTTACCAATGCTATGAACATTAGGATGGGAGTAACATGTGGGGAGATAAGTGCTAACATAAAAGATAAAACAAAATGGTTAAAAAAGGAGGCAAAAATGAGACATAAAGGCCCATGATATTTGGTAAAATATGCCTACTAGAATTGATGTAATGCAAAATGGAAGAGCTACCAATAAAAAGGAAGCAATAGAAACCACCAACATATGGAAGTTGGATGGTACCATTGATGATCATCAATCCATGTGAGTTCTAAAAATTAATCAAGTGTTTCTCATATGAAGATATTTTTTATCTGAAGAACTACATTGATAGCCTTCACCTTTTATGTCCATTGATTAAGTTATCATATGATATGGATAGATGTCATATATAGTAAACTACCTTTAATAATTAGAGAATTGAATTAACCAAAAAAAAATGATATCACCAAGGGAGGAAAATCTTGCCTTTTTTGGCTACAGATCTAGAAATGGAGAGCTGCCAATATTTTTTATTTTATATGGTGAAGAGTGTCGAGTAAAGTAACATGCATAAAAAAATAGATTTTGATAAAAATTATCCTTAATGATACACATACAAATATATCATGGACATCCTTACCTTCAAATTTAATGAATGAGGACAAATGTTATTCATATAAGCATGCAATTTTAGTAGATCTCTTAGATCCAAGAAGCTATGTTGGCTTATACACTGATATCCGATAGTATCCTATAAAAATGGAAAGTGGTTTTTCATTTATCTTATCAGTTTCTATAAATAATATAATATATGTATTTTAATTTAAATCTTCTATATACCATGGGTTGAAGAACATTAAACTTGTATAACTCTATACTAAAATTGAAAGAGAATATTTGGGTCTAAATTCCTTATATCATAATACAGATGAATCAAATGATGAAGTAAGCCATGGTGAAAACCCATCTAAAAGTGGTGCATCCCTAATCCATGATCTAATGACTTCCCATTTCACCTTCTTCCTAGCTTCAACTATCTATAGTCTATTATCTTTTAAATATTCATATTGAATTCATGTGAGATCCTCATCCATGCAAATCTACTATGAAAGGTTGGAAAACAAAATCGAATTAAATATCTTAAAACCTAACTCAAGATCTCATCAAGTAGATGATAAGGAAATAGTCCTAATTGAGCCAAAAAATTTATGGAATGATGGCATTTTTTCCCAAATTATTGTGAATAAATTTGTTAGCCTACTCAATTAAATTTTTTTGCTTATTTAATCCTTTAATTTTAATATTAAGGGGCTTGAGTTGCCTTTACCTCTACTCTTCAAATTTTTATTGTATTACTACATCTACCATATATAAGGGTTTAAAGTTTTAACAACCCTTAATGATTTTTTCCCAATTTATATCCATATATTTGAGTTTTGAGGAAATCTCTTTTTGGAATCATTAGGCCTATAGAGGTATTTTAGTGTACTTCTTTTTCTCACTAGGTTTTGCCTACACAACCGTATGGCTATTCTATGTTATTTAAGCTTCCTTAGGTTAGTTATAAAGGGTACATAGGCTAATTATATTTTATTTTAATTAGTTAATTAGAAAAATTAGGGGCTTCCTTAGGTTGCCCTAATTTTCCCTATATGTACCCCGTTTTTCCTTTTTAGAAGGTTAATGAAGAATCTCTCAATCAATCATCTCATTCACATTTTGCAATGACAGGTTAATGCATATTTTTCATCTCTTGGAATTTTGGAGCTCTCACACTACCTCATAGGATTCAACATTGATAATGTGAAATCTATTCAGAGATCTTGGCACACTCTTTCATGGTATCAAAGCCTTCATGACAACCTCATGCATTAGACTCCCTAGTAAGATGCTCCATGCATTCATCTTATTGGTTTTTCTTCTAGCTTGGCCACCATTTTTGACCTTAGAGGCATTTTTTTAATCTACCTCAAAACTCATGTCAAAAAGCCTTTGATGAAAAATCCATTTTCATATTTTTTGGGGTTTTTTGAGATCTAAAATGGGTTGTTTTTATATTTTTGAGAAAATTCATAGATTTTCCTAAAAATCAATTTCTTCCATCTATTCAGACATTCATACAGATGAAGTAATCAAGCTTGAAAACCCCAGTTTACTCTCTGTAGACCAATTCAAGTTCTCAAAAGGTAATTAATTGATTCTAAACCAAATTGGGTTTTTAAAGTATAACAACTTACTTGCAAACAAAATCAAGTTTTCAGCATTACTTTACTTCCAATTCGTGAAGTTATGTAAAGTAGTCCAAGAAACTCAAATTGCACTACTTGGAAGTAATTAGGCTTCTCCAATGCCACAAATGGAAGTAATCAGGCTTCTTAACCCTGACAACTACTTGTAGACCAAATTAGGTTTCAGTAGTGGCATTACTAATCTCTGGCAGTAGTAAAATTGTTGAAGAATTTTGAAATACATTACATAAAGTAATCGTGCCTTAACCCAATTAGGATTTGTGATGTTCAGTAGGGCATTAAATATCAAGTGAAAGGTAATGAAGAAATAGAGTAAAGTTATTTCCTTTTTTAGATGATAAAACACAAGTTCAAAAGAAAGTTTTCATTTTTGGAAAGGGTCCAAGAATATGGCAGAGTAAGAACCAATAAGTGTTATAACTTTCAATCTATAGGTCCTTTTTGGGTGCATTTTTTTAAATTGCATATTTTCTCAAGCTCTACGTATTGGTGACATTATTTTAAGACTTTTGTAACATCTATTTTTCACATGGTGTAATAGCTTAAAATTCTCTTCAATTTTTTTTACCTTTCCTCTTAGATGCATTATCGACTATGCCTGATGTCCTTCCCATACATTCTCACACTGATTGTTCATAGAAACATTCTCGGTTGTGCTTGATGTCCAAGATTGAGCATATGTGCATTGTAACTTTAGGGGGGTATTCTTGATAGTTTATGGGGTAATTGTATTATGTGCTTTCTATTATTTTCTTTCATTTCAATTCTACAATTTTGTCTCATTCTAATTTTCACTAATAGATCTAAACATCAAACCACTCACACCATTTAACTATCTAGAATGGAAGTCTAAAATAAAACTCACTTTGAGAGGTAAAAGAATCTATCAGATTACTATGGGTGAGGAATTGAGCCATCTATAGATGCAGAAAAGGTTAATTGGTACACAAAATGTGATGATACCTATGGGTTTCTATGATTTTCAATGTCTCCCAACCTCCTATTTCATGTTGAATCTATAAAAACTCCAAATGAAGTCTAGACAATCTTGGACAAGCTTTTTGGAGTGAAGGACATCATGAGGGGTCATGACCTAGAGAATGAGCTCATCACATTGACCCCAAGTGACTATGACACCCTAAAAGACTTATTTACAAAGTTTAAATCATTGAGACTATAGTTGAAATAATATGGCATTGAGAAAATAGATGATCAATTGATTCTATCGATGCTTACAAAATTGAATCATGACTATTCAATTTTCATCTCTATATTTCATGCTACCAAATGTGCACTTGGATCCACTTGGAAAATGCCTTCATTTGATGATTTTTTAGTTGATCTGACATGAGAGAAAGATAATTTGGTTCAAATAGGTGCATTTAAGTCTTCAAAATCACATGCCTTGATTGTTAATCAGGATAAAAAGAAGCCTTTTATCAGTGGAAAATAAGAGAAGAAATAGTCTAAACCTGATCATGAGCACACAAAGAATCATAAATCAAATTCCAAGCCAAATTCATCATCAAATGAGTCCTCCTCAAGTGGGAAACCTAAAAGGATAAACTTAAATACAACTTTTATAATAAACTTGGGCATGATGAATCTCAGTGCATGAAAAAGAAGATTGACACCTTGACTAAGATGCTTGAAAATAATAACATCAGTGTTCCTGAATATTCATTTCAGAACACATCAACACAATATTTTGAAAAGGGTAAAGATATAAAAAAGGATAAAAGTAAGGGCAAGGCACTTGTTGTAATAGCTTCTCATCCTTTGACTTGGGTTATTGACTTGGGTGCTTCTTATCACATAGCCTCCTTAGAGGATCTATTATTAGAAATAGAGCCATGTTTTGTGCCTTCAATTCTCATGGGTGATGATAATTCAACAAAAGTTAGTGATAAAATATATATAGAAGTAAGTTTCAAGACCTTCAATGATGTTATGTGTGTTCCTTCACTATCCACCAATCTTCTATCAGTATATCAAATCACTCACATAGGTACAGGGAAGCGAGTTGAGTTCACACCTAATTCAATGGTCATCAAGGACCTACATAGTGACACCACAGTGGCTTATGGGAAGGTTAATCATCACTCTAAGTTATATACTTTCTCACATTTTCCCCAAATCATCCCTCATCTACACTACTTAGTCATCTAAATAAAGTAAGCAAACTATGGCATGAATGGTTTGGCCATTTAAACTACCATTACCTAGAGCAAATCAGTCATCAAGACATGGTTTCAAGGTTGCCTAAATTCAAATTCTTAGATGGCTTATGCAATGGCTGAATTCTTGGTAAGCATCTAGAAGAGAAATATGACAAGGGAAAAGTAAGGAAAGCCAAATAGAAGCTAAAAATAGTCCATAATGACTTAGCAGGTCCATTTTCAAAACCTTCATTCAATAGGACAAGATACATGCTCTAATTCATTGATGAATTTTTTAGGTACACCTAGGTGTTTTTTCTCAAAAATAAGTCTAAGGTATTTGATCACTTTAAGGACTTCAAGGCACTTATGGAAAAGCAGTCAGAATGTTCCATTAAAATCTTAAGGACTAAAAATGGAAAGGAGTAAGTCAACAATAGCTTTGAGTAGTTTTACACATCAAAGGGTATTTAGATGCAACACACAGTTCCATATAGTCCTTAGTAGAATGGTGTGGCTAAACATAAGAACCATCCCTTAAAGGAAATGGCCAACGTCATGCTTTAATCAAAGTCTCTTACTCCTTAGTATTGCGCTGAATAAATCAACTATATGTGATACATTCATAACTAAGTTACACATAAAGCCTTGAAAGGAATCATTCCTTTTGAAGTTAGGATGGTCACAAGCCCACAATAGATCACTTTCAAGTGTTTGGATCACCAGTAATGGCCCATTTTCCCAAAAATAAGTAAAATCCAATGGACCCTTAGAGTTAGTTTTGCATCTTTATGGGGTATGCAGAGGGTGTTAAGGGATATAAGCTTCTCCATCCTAAAAATCATGAGTTGTTCATTGAAAGGAGTGTCAATTTTTATGAGGTCCCACTTGAAAACAATCATGGCACTCCATACTCTTCAAAAGTCTCACTAGACATTGATTTCACTTTAGATAGTGACATAGATACACCTCAAGATGATTGTGAGCTCCCTATAATTACTAAGTCATCCACATAGAGAACTAGGATCAATAGAGAATCATCCTGTCATAATATTTAGACATTCAAATCTGAGTGACATTTGGTGAACTTGACTATGAAGAGAAAGGAGTCCATCTTGGCATACCATGCTTGGGAGGCCTATTTGAGTATGTAGATAGATTTATTAAGTTTACAAACCAAGGAGGTATCTTCCATAAAGATTTGTGGTTACTCTCTCTCTCTCTCTCTCTATATATATATATATATATATATATATATATATATATATATCTTCCTTGACGTCACCATGTATAAAATCACTCTTTACATGCATTTGGTGAACATCCCATTGATGTGTGGCTATGATGGCTAGAGTGAGTCTTATAGATGTCATCTTTGCTACAAGAACAAATGTCTCAGTGTAGTCTATGCCAGGCACCTGAGAAAACCCCTTTGTAACTAGATGATATTTGTACTTATTGACTAACCCATCTACACTATACTTGGTTTGATAAACCCATTTTCAACTGACCAATTTTCTTCCTTTCGAAAGAGGGAACAAGTCCCATGCTTTCTTCTTGATTAGGGAATTATACTCTTCCTACATAGTAGAATCCCATTCTAAAATTCCAGATGCCTCATGAAAGGTTTATAGATATGAGTTAATGGTTAAGTAGGCATGTGATGTCCCCTAAAATTGTGATCATGTCCTTCTTATATCTGATGGATTTTCAACCCATCCTCTAACACTTTAAAGTGTCTGTCTGGCCCAAATAGGACCATAATAATATGATATTGGAGAATCAAGAGGTGAGTCCTCATCATCTTTAGTGTCAGTGTGAGATGGAGGAGGAGTATCCTCATCACTAATCTCATTGCTTGAACTTGAAGAATAAGAGTCATTCTCATATATATATATATATATATATATATATATATATATATATATATATATATATATATATATATATATATATATATATATATATATATATATATATATAGTGAAGCACCCAGACAAAGAGATAAAAATAACACACATATGGAAAAATGGAGAAGAATGCATGTATGTCAGATATGCACATGAATACAAAAATGATTAGAAATGACAAAAACATCTTGTTGAGAAAGGGGGAACTATAAAAGCACAATTTGAAAAAGTTATGTAGTTCAATCTTAAGGCAAAATATGTACATTTTTCTATTATTTTTCACATTTAAAAAAAGAAAAGACCTATTTCTAATTTTATAGATTACAAAAATTTGTTTCAACATAATGGGTTTTTGGATATTCCACAGTCACATTGGTCAAATAATAACACTTTGAAAATGGTAAAATATCTAGCCATTGTTGAGAAGGAAGATTTGAAAGAAAGTGTTAAAATATCATTATTTATCTCTTTGTCCATTGATGTGGTCACTGAAATTGATAACACAACATTGGTTTGCATGCATGTGTATACATTTAAAAACTATTCAAGGTAATCTCATCTTTTAGTTATCCATAAAATGGTAGAAAATAACAATGTAGAAAACCTCCATAAATTGGTTGTAGCAAATTTAAAAGAGAGAGTTGGGATGGATGATTATGCCATGGCTACGAAGATGGTGTGTGTTGGTGATGATGGTGCATAAATGATGTAGTGGCATAGAAAGGGTCTTTATGTTCACCTATAAATAATAGTTTCTTTGTTTATGATTCCAATCCATGGCATGTCACATAGGATAAATCTTGTTTACAAAATTATTAGCACATTTAGTAATGTCACAAAGGTGAAAGAGCTTATTCATGACTTGCAAGTGTACATGTCAAGCACCCCAAAACGATTCATTAAGTTTCAAAAATTTATAATTAGGTTGACAGATGATTAAAAAAAAACTATTAAAAGATGTGGAAACTAGATGGATTTCTATGTATGAACTTGCCTCTAGAATTTTTGAAGAATATCCATCTTTGATAGGATTTATGTATAAATATCGTAGAGAAGTTGACAAATCAAATTATTTTCTATGTCATTTAATAGACTTAAAAATTTTACTCACATTATGTGGTATTTTATCAATTTTGAAGGAAATAAACTATTTAATGAAACATTCCCAAGAGAGATCTATCTATATTTTTGACTTCATATATCTGAGAAAATGTGTATGTCAACGTTTAGATATATTGTACACATCAAATGAAAGCTTTCCCAGACTTGTTTTTAGAACCTGACAAATTTTGACTAATTTTTATAATCTAGAGAGTTCTTTGAAATTTAATAAACATGATAATCATTAAGTCATGGCAAATGGCATTGAGATCCCAATGCACACATGCTCTAGAAGACTCAAAGTTGTGGGAGCTGAGCCTAAAGATGTACTTGTGACACATTTACTATACGATACCATTTTGTCTAAAACATGAATTAAATTGATAAAAATATCACAAAGTTTAGCCGCTAAGATCAGAGAATGTTTTCAAAGGGATGAGTTGTTGGAGGACATAGGAGTTGTGAATTCAATTTTTTGGAATAGTGTTAATAGTCAAGAACATATCACCGTATTATTTCACAAATACATGGGTACAATTGTTATGTCTTTCTATAGATCTTTAGATGTGAATGGATTTTAGATTAAAGGTATTTTAAATAAACAATTACTTACATCGTAGTCAACATAGTTTGGGATTAAAATGATGGATCAATTTTAGTGTTTAAGTGACCCAACAAAAAATGGTGCCATTACTCGTCTATGGAAAAATATTTATCCAAGAAATATTTTACAAGAAAGTATTAGTGAATATTTTAGATTATATGAACTTACTAAAATAATGATTTTAGGTTTTGTGGAAGATGAGTGAGTATTTAGTGCATTATCCTTCATGAAGTCAAAACTTAGAAATAGATTGGATAAAAATATAGAGACTTGCTTGAGACCATATGTTTCACATTATTCTGTAGACAAGTTTCCATATGATAGAGCAATGGAAACATAGAGTTCTTTAGTGGAAATAAGAGGTGTGACTAATACATCTACCAATACAGAGGAAGATAATACCGAGACTGAATACGACACTAGCATGGTAGCTGTGAATCACACTTACGATGAGCAAGTTTCTTGAGGATTTTTTTAGCTACCCGAATTATAGTTTGATAAGTATGGAAATTACTATTTTTTGAAATATTTCTTATTTTTTCATCTTCAAATACTTTAAATTCTATAATCTATTTTCTAGATGTTACATTCATGAATATTATTCAATACATTGGAATTAATAATTTTTCCTATTAAAATTATGTATTTCAAATAATACTCTATCTTTTCAATGCATCTCATTCATTAACAATCATAATTTTCATTAACATTATATAGAGCATGACAATACCGAGACTGAATATGACACTATCATGGTAGCTGCAAATCAATCTTATGGTGAGCAAGCTTCTCAAGGATTGTTTTCATTACCTGGCTTGTAGTTTAATAAGTATAGCAATTACTATTTTTTGAAATATTTTTGATTCAATCTTATTCAAATATATTAAATTCTATAATATATTACTTGGATGCTACAATCATGAATCTTATTCAATACATCATATTTAATATTTTTTGTCCTATTAAAATTTTGTGTATTTCAAATAGTATTTTATCTTTGAAATTCATCTCATTCATCAAGTAGCAATCATAATTCTCATTAACATCATACAGATCATTTCAATTTTCCTTATAGCATTCATTGAAATATGATTCTTATGTCTAAATATGCATGGCGCACCATTATTCTATTGCACATTTACATTAGTACCATTATAAAAATATATAGTTACAATAAATCAATTAAATGCTATAGCTACAATAACACTAACAGTGTAATAATGCATTCAAATCTACAACTACTAGATCAATATAACACTAATGATGCATTCAATAGTACAACTAGATTAATATAATTCCATCGAATATTTACTCTATAATTACAATATTCAAATACTACAACTACTATAAATATTTCACCTATAATTGGCATATTTAACAATCAATCAATCAATCAATGCATTCCATGTTACAACTACTAGAACAATTTAACAATGTATTCAATGCTACAACTATTATAACACTATAACACTAACAATGCATTCTGCTACAACTTCTAGAACATTTTAACAATTCATTCAAGGCTACAACAACTAAAAAATTATATCCATGCATTCAAATGATACAATTAGTATATATCAACTACTAGAACATTAAATCCATCCATACAATTTTTACTCTACTTTTTCTTTTACCAATACATTCAATATTATAGCTAGTAGAACAATATAAATCCATAAAATACTTATTGTACCATAGGATATTTTTCCTACTGCTAGAACTATAAATATTTTGCCTATGGTTGGGTTCACATATTTCTAAATTATACCACAATCAATGCATTCAATGCTAAAACTACTAGATCAGTGTAAAAATCCATTCAAGGCTACAACTACTAGAATATTATAGCCATTCATTCAAACCATAAAACCATAACATCCATAGAACATTAAACTTGACCACAAGTATATTTCAACTACTAGAACATCAAAATGACCCATAGAATATTTACTCTTCTTTTTCTTCATAGAAGATATAAACAATGCATTCAAGGCTACAAATACTAGAACATTATAGCCATTCATTAAAACCATAAACCCATAATAGCCATAGAACATAAAACTTGACCACTAGCATATTTCAAATACTAGAACATTAAAACCATCCATAGAATATTTACTTCACTTTTTATTCATAAAATATATAAACAATGTATTCAAGGCTACAAATAATAGAACATTATAGCCATTCATTCAAACCATAACATCCATAGAACATCAAACTTGACCACTATTATATTTCAACACCTAGAACATTAAAACCATCCATAGAATATTTACTTCACTTTTTCTTCATAGAATATATAAACTTGAGCACTATATATATATATATATATATATATATATATATATATATATATATATATATATATAAGAGTATTTGGAACAACTATAAAATATAATTTAATAAAGTAAGTGTTTTTCAAATAAACATGATATAAATTATTTTAAACAATAGAAGCTGTCATTATCAACAATATAAACTCAAATAAATCATAATTTTTGTGGTTGAGACTCTCCTCCCCCTAGCTTCTTCCCATCCCCACCCATGGAAATCCGTCTATCTAGACCTGCCTATGAATCATCCATTATCACTCCTTTTTGAAGATCGTCTACAGTAGAATGCATTTATGCAAGAATCAACCTCTCCTCATTCACTGCATCTCCTATTAAAAGAATTGTAGGATCCAAATCTTTTTTTGTTTCAATAAAATGTTGGGATCCATAACATGCTCTTTAATTATCTTCTTCAATGTGTTGTTCTATTTATTTAATAGAACCAACTTTTCCTTCAATGCAATTACCAAGGAGATACTTTTGTAGGCATTTTTTAAATGCACATTAAGAAGATGTGCTTCTTGCTTCAAATTTTAATATTTTTCCTGCAAACAAAACATAATAGATGTGTCAAGCACATACAAAGGTATTATAATAATCAAAATATATGTTACAGATAAAGAAAACTTACCACCGCTTTATCCTTCTATGCTTGGGTAATGGTAACAAGGTTGATATCTTTAGCCCATTTATTGAAATATGCTTGGGCTTCTCTATTTAAACTTTCCAACCTATTTACCATAATATATAAAATCTTATCATTATAAACATTGTCCATAGAGATTAATCTAGATTACACTTGCTGGAACAAAGCGTCAATCTTTGAGGGTTCATTTGAAACAAAAGAAAATAAATTCACTCTTTGAGAGTGATTATGATAACAGGTGTTTATTTTTTTTGATAAGGGATTTCACCCTTATCTCCCATATTTTTAAATCATTAAATTTTTCAATAACACCATCCTTCAAATTCACAAACAAATTTTTTGAAACTAGATTTTCTAAAGAAAAACTAGTAAAAGAATCCTCAAAAATATTTACATTATCTATGTGGGGTGGGGAAGAGCTAGTTGGGGAAGAGGGAGTTGCATGATGATCTTGTGAAGGCACATTAGGAGCTTGAATAAATTGATGTGGATTGAATCCATCAATATATGGGGGTCCACTTTCAATTCTAAAAAATTACTCATCCAGATCAATCTGCATTCGAAAGGCCACCAATAGAGAAACTCAATAATATATATATATATATATATATATATATATATATATATATATATATATATATATATATATATATATATATATATATATATTGTGCATCAACTTTGTGCAAGGAGGGAGATGTTCTTCCCACTTCTCTAAATCTAGATGGGTGGTGGGGTGGTGGCATACTCTGAGATCTCCTGATAGATGTTGGGTGGATTGGAAAAAAATATTTATTCAAAAATTGTAAATTCAAAAACATAAAATCAATGTAAATTCAAATTGAATCTATTAATGTTATTGCCTATAGGGGTGACTGCATCATCTATTATAATTGTCCTTGTTGGAGTTGGCTCTTACTATCTCAATGCACTTGTGGGAGAGACATTGGTGGTTTCAAAAGTGATTACAAAATAATTAATTTATGCAGTTAATTAAGAGGAAAATTCTAACAAAATTCAAATCAAAAAGAAAGTTTTAATGGCAAACTTTGATAGGGTTGTGTGGAAGAATCCTCAATAGCAATGATGCGAAAGTCAACTTCAAAAACAAAAACAAACCAATATGAATATTAATTTTTTTCCATTTAATAAAACAAGAAAAAGACATTAAAATAAATTTAGGGGAACCTAAAAGTAGAGACAAAATAGAATTAGTTCTTGGGTGTTTTGAAATTTGAAAGGAATTAAAGGAAGACTCCATGGACTTTTTATCCCTGGAGTCCTTTGGAGCATGTTTACCTCTACTTTCAGCCAAATTTCTTGTGTCATAGACACACTCTCATCTGTAACAAACAACAGGCTAAAAAATATTAAAATTTGATATTTATTTTTTGTTATATATATATATATATATATATATATATATATATATATATATATAATACTTGGAAAAACTAAACTTACCTCAAGTTCCTCAAGAAATAAAGCATTAGATTTATTTTTTGGATGAAGGGCAGTGGGAATAGTAGTATTTTAAATTTCATAAAATTCCTTGAAGTACAAGGCCAGAATGTAGTTAGAAAAAGGAAATTGTGAAAGTGTCCTTCGAGAAATCAAACTTAATTCTGCCCTAATCCTACTAGAAATAACAGTGCATCAATCACAAACAACACTTGAGAGAGAATAAATAATATAATAAATAGACCAGAAGGGAATGCCTAATGTTCTTCCTTGCAACATAGTTCTTGCTTGAAAGAAATGGATAATAGATTTGAGAAATGGATTGGTGATATTTTTTACAGGGATCCTCCTTCAATTTTGACTAGCTGTAATGAAAACAAAAGTAAAACATGTAGTTTAATTAGGATACCAAACTATTTATAGTAAGTGATTCAATTATAATTAATAAATGTCAATTTCATTAATAAATTCAACACTTACCAGTAGGGTTAATGGACACTTAGTAGATCGACTTCAAAAAATAAATATCATTAGATAACACAACCTTAGTGCTAACAAGACTTGTATTAAAATGTAAAAGACCTATTAAATTATGTATATCCAATGGAGAGGTACCAAAGGATATGGTTTTGTTGTTAAATATGATGTATAAATGGCTCTTGCTATGGTTAAAACACCCAACCAGAGATCATAGTAGGTTTTTGTTGATAGCCATATTGTATTATGGCATTTGCACCATGCTACTAAGCTGCCATTGATCGATCCAATCAAAAAAGGATTTGGGAACATTCAACATGCAAAAGAAATCTAGACACAAAATATTTTTGAAAACATAATTCTAGATCCCCCTGGTTGACTTTGAGTTTCTATGGATGTGGAAGCCATTGGAAGTAGGTAAGTTGAGTTGGAAGTAATAAGGTTGATGTGAAAGCTGGTAAGATGAGAAAAAGTTTAAGAAAAGTGTTAAATGAGGTTGATGTAGCATTATTTATAAGCAAGGTAGGGAACTAGAGCAACTGATTGGCATCATAAGGGACTAGCAATAACATGGCACTACATGACATCATGCTACTAGGTGAAAACACTCTTGGCACATGATAACATGGTGCCGTGTGACAACATGGTGCTGCATGATAGCATAATACCTCATGACACCATTCTATCATGTGATAGCATGGTGTCACATGACAGCATAATGTCATGTGATAGCATGGTGCCATGTGATAGCATAGTGTTACACAATAGCATAATGTCATACGACACCATGTTGTCACATGACACCATGTTATCATGTGATACCATGCTATCACATGACACTATGTTGTTACATGGCACAATGTTGTCATTTGGCACCATGTTGTTATGTGACAGTATTGTTGTTGCTTAACAACACACTAATGCCCAGTAGCATAATGATGCCTGATAATGTAATGATGCCCACGAGTGGAATGGCATCCTAGCCCTTTTAGCGTTATGACACCACCAAAAAATAAATGGCAACTTTACACATGCTCTGTGCACTCTGATTCATCAACGGGGTGAATCCAATTCACCTAAACAAACCTAGGGGTATTTTAGTCAAGGCCTCTCAAAGTGAACCCTGATCTTGATCTTTTCTAACAATCATCATATTTATAATTCCAAACCTTCCAACACAATGTGTCATCTAGATTTTGTGATATATTGCATTTGTGTCTATTGGAATTTGATATGACATTTATGCATTTCAAAAATTATGTAGATTTAAGGCAATGATTGAAATTACATGAATTGCATCCATCAGTAATGGGTACAGAGCTCTCAAGGTGGTATGTTATTTGATTGGATGTTTTCTATTGAGAATGGTTGATAAGGACAACATGATGTTGATTTTATTGTGATAGGGTTTCATGTTCAATGTGTGACTCAAGTCAACAATGTAATGCCAATTATATAGAGACAAGATAATGAAATTACAAACTCTATATTGTAACTTATGTTTGTCAATGTGGGCCCATAACAAAGACTTAAATAAGGTCCACATCTTTCTCTTGAACATATTGAAAGCAATCTTTAATTCAATCTAAATAATTCTTAGACTGAGAATCTAGACAAAGGCAATAATTTTGAGTGGAAACTTTGAGAATCTACACATGTTAGTTATATCATATCGAATGAACTTAGAGTTAAATATGAATTGACACACCTACACATAGAATATGATTAATGAATATATTTATTTTATTATAGCATTGTAATATGTAATAAATTTATAAAATATTATATTAAATTCTATATTTTGTATATAATATTTAGATTTAATATAAGAACTTATTTGAGTTGCACATTGGATGTGGGCCCTTTTTGTAATAAAATAATATATTAGGAAAACATCACCCACCTTTGACAATAGAAAATTGCTAATCAAGTATGCCACCACCATGTAAGTTGCACACCCCTTTGTAATGGGTACATCTCATGTAAATCCAATAGTTGCCTTGAGTATGGGTGTGTTGCACTATATGGGCCTTATAGGGTATGCTATCATCTAAAATACTCTATCACTGGCCCTCACCATCATCATCTCACTCACCTTCATAACATCTAAAATACCCTATCAATGGCCCTCATTAGAATCATGGATGAATGCAAAATACAAGATAAAATCTTACACGTCAATGTCTTGTCTGAACATCAACATCATTGCATCATTAATTCAAGTTAAATATGAGACATGGAACCCTATAGCAATCAAAGAAATTCTCATGACATCCTCATCCACATTTGACAAAAGAAAACATCCAATCTAATATAGTGCACCCTTTTTTTGATATAACTGACACATATTATTATGCACCACTATTGCATTGACATGTCAATTTAAATTTTAATGTAGCCATGTGTGCAGGTGTAAATTATATGTGATAAGTTTTATCCATATGTTTTTGCAAAGAAATATGCATGTCTTTCAAATGGTACCATGTTCATTAAAGCTAATATTATATTATATTATTTTATTATATATAATAATATATTATTTTATGGCCCCTTGATGTATATATCCATTGAGTTTTAGGTACGTATGTTCTTAAGCCTAATTAATTTTTCTAGGTGTCAATATATTGTCAACGTGGATGAATGGAACATGCAATATAGATTATGGGATGTTATTATCTTGTCCTAACATCAATTGTAATGCAACATTGATTTAATATACACATCAAATTTAGAGTTGTATATCAATTTAATCATAAAAATGGATCTAATATTTTTTTTTATTAAAGCAAGGCTTTCTTAAGCAAGGGAGTGTAAATTAGTATAACCATTGATTTCATATAATATTACAATCATATTACTATATTATTATTATTATTATTATTATTATATTATATAGTGTTGTAGTAAAATAATTATACAAGATATATATACCTAACTACATGTACTATTAATTAAAAAATGAAAAATAATATTAGATTAATCTTCATAAAGACCCAAGATTCAATTATTTGATAATGGCTATAATGTGACATTTTAAAATTAATTTTACCATTTGAAAGTATGTTGGTCTATGGACTATCAGACATCATGTTGTCTTATATTAATATTTTATTATCCTTATCAGATCTATACACATAAATTGTATACCTATCATAATCTAATTACCCTTTATATCTATTAGACTTTTTAGCATGTGTAGGGTAGTGTGCATGTTAGTTGTTACCACTAGACCTAATGTGTTGTGCTTCAAAACACAATATTGCAATTTATATTTGTAACATGGTATATTACATGAATCTTATCATTTGATTGATTTTAATGTTATGTTATGAACATCATATTAATATTTATAGATGAATCTAGGATCGAACACCATTTGACCACATTTTCTCTCAACTGATAACTCATTTAGCATGGAATTCATATTATATCACCAATGGTTCCCCCTTATGTACCCACGTGGCATGCACTTTGTAAAATATTTGAGACTCACTTAAACCAAAATGAAATAACCAAGATAAATTCAATAACATTGATGTATTGCCACACACCAATATCATTGCATTGTTGATTCAATTTGCATATTGGATATGGAGTCTTGTAATCAAATAAAACATGCCACCACCTTGGAAGCTAAAAAACCCATTCTAATGGGTGAAAGGCATATAAATCCAAAAACTTCTCTGAATTTAGGGAATGTATATAATTTGAGCCATTTAGTATACAATATACCCTAAAATACACTGTCATTTCCCCTCATCATCACCACCTAGCTCAATTTGAAATATTTCACAACTTACAAGTTTTGTATGGGCTTCCCTTTATTCCATGGGTATGATTATGGTGTTTATGTATGTTATTAACCATAATTTAATTTCATTGGGAGCAAATATATTTGCAACATAGACAGATAATTTTTAATATAAGATTTGGAACCTCAATGTCTTATTTCTATATCAATAAAATTACAACACTAATTTGAGTCACATAAAAGACATCGAGCCTTCTGACATAATTAAATCATCCTCTAGTCATACTCATTGATCCTTAAAAGTAACAAAGGTCCAATCAAATAACTTTCCACCTTTTAAGTTGTGTACCCCTTTCTAATGATTGTAAGTCATGTAAATATAACAGCTACCCTAAATATGTGTCTCATGTAGAATACTATTTCCCCTTGCCATCACCACCAAACTCATCTACACACACATCATATTATCATAATGAAACAAGGAAAACACAAATCATTTTCTATTGTCACCTCTACTAGAACCTCCCTCTTACTAATGCAACACCTAATGATCTATGTACATGCATTTTGAAACATAATTTATTGACATTTTATTTATACACTTCTATGTTGAATATGCTAAAAGGGATTTAATTTTTTACATGTTGGTAACATGGGATTTTTTTATTATGGTGTTACATTATATGTTTATCCTTGTCGCAATCAAATAGACTCTCATGATGTCCCAATTTAAACTTTAATGTAGTTACATGTGTAGGTGCAAATTATATGGGATAAGTGTTATCCATATGTCATTGCATAGGGAGATTGTTGTATTCTAAATGGTAGTCTATCCATAAATGCTAATATTATATCACATTATTATATTATATATAATAATTCAATGCCTCTCACCATCACCATACAACTCAACTTGAAATATTTAACTGTTTTCATGTTCTTTATAGTCTTTCCCTTTCTTCTAGGGGTTTAAGTATGGCATTTTTATATATTTTGAAATTAGATATAATTGGTATATGTTTCAATATATTTGAAACATGGATGAATGGAAGCCAAAATATATACTCATGAAATTTAATGTCTTCTCTCTATATCAATGATAGTGAAATGTTGGTTTGAGTTGCACATTAGATGTGCCTTGTTACAATTGTGGTAGATTGAATTTGTGTAGTGGTGTCATTGTGAGAGGATTACTACCACCCAATTTCCTTACCATCCTACATTAAACCATTGATGAAATTTTTTTGTGATTCAAAGTCTTATCAAAGTCTTATGTGAGTTAGAGAAGGGAAACGAATTTATATTAGTGTAAGACCTAGGTAGGTACCTAGGGAAGACTCAAAAAGGGCACTCCACTTCCACTTCCATTTTTCATATGTAGGTATTGACATTTATAGAGAAAAAATTTATAATTAGGGGTAGTTTACTAGCAATGACACATCATAAATGTGTCATAATGTTGAAAGACTAATTTGTCATAAAGGAATTATGCTTATTTATGATACATTGATTATGAGTCACATTCTATGATAAAAAGTTAATAATACAAGGTTAATAATTAGTGGACCATACATTTTTATAATCTATATTCTTAAATAGGTCCCATATTGAATACTTAAATAAATCAAACATCCTTCTCTCACACATATTAACCAATAATGTTACTGTCACCCCTTCCCATCATTGATATATCCTATTTTGGTCCCCATGGGTGTTCTACAGCTACCAAGTGTCCTCTTTGTATTTTATTGCATGTAAATCTCATCTTTTTTCCATCTATGTTTTTTTGGACCCTTCCTTGTGCTAACACATGTTGTGTCATGGTTATTTTCAGATTTTATCTGCCCTATGAAGTCCAAGAGGTACTAGGACTAGCAGGGCCCACTTGACCTTCACCACTATATGGATTGGGTCAACACAATGCAGATAGATGCTCTTAAATTGTGTTCACTAGGGATAAACTTGAAATATCACTCCTCATTTGATTTGGATCCTATTTTTAAAACTAAAGATGTGTTATCTAGGTAAAGTCTATGGGCAAGGTACATAAATAGTAAAACTATGGATCAAACATAATAATTGATTTAGAAACCTATTCATTGATAATTCTAAAGTTTGTTAAATTTGGCCACCAACCATCATGAAGAAAAATAAACCCACATACTTCCCCAAGACCTAAAAGTGCTAACCTTAGTATAGAAAAAAATCTCATTTTATGTTGTGAAGAAAGGAAATAGGGCCCCCGTCCTCAAAAAAGGGCCACAACCATGAGCATATATCGAATGTCAAAGCCTATAAATCTAAGGAGGTAAAACACAAGCATCCCATAGAAATGAATATACCCATGCCCACCCTTTTACCACTCTGGACAAAGTTTATTGTGTTCTTTTCACTGGATTTGGGCAAATACAAATTAAAAATATGTCCAATGCAAACCATTTCCATTATTTATTATGCCAAATTAATATATATCTATGGAAATATTATATTGGTAAATTATTTAGGAATATAAATTGCAAACAACCATAAATCGCTGAACCGAGTTCATGTCATCTAATTATGGATGTATACCAATTGGAATGTAATTCACCATGCACTGATTTAGTCTATGATGGCTCACATTCTTTGAGGCAAGTGAAAATGTCTTTGCCCAATCTCTATGTCAAAATTGTAATCCCCTTAGTTTCGATAGGGAGACATCTATATTGGTTGGTTAAAAAGCCTAGAATTTTTGTGTTGATCTAAATATGGGTAATCAATTTTTGTCTTTGTGATTCCAATGGAGATATTATTTTCATTAAAATGGCACTATAGAAAATAGAGCCAACCAAGAGCAATTTATAATTTCAGGCTTGGTATTTTAGATTTAAAAAATTAATTGGACATGGATACATAGAATCAATAACAAGTTTGAAGTTCCATTAGTTGGGGTGATTAAATACGGTGTATTATGGTTGACGAAAAATCATTTCAATACTTTAGTTAGATAGTTTACATGATTTACATCAACAATAATTAGCGTTGTAACTCCGAACATTCATGCACAATGTATGGTATATATTTCTTGGTAGATTGTGTTTGTGTAGTTATAGGATTGACATGGTTTGCATCCATAAAAAGGCATGCACCACTTGTAAGGTGGTGGGTTTTTTTTATTAGACAATTTGTGTTGTGATGGGTGAATGAAGAAAAAATATCACTCATTTAATTACAAAAAGGATCCATGTCTGAACTGCAAGTCAAACTAACATTTTATTGTCACTAAATATTGCGATAATATTGTGATGTAAATATTCAATTCAAATAATATATTAAAATTTAAAACATGGTAATTTAATAGATACTACATTAATTATTCTATATATATATATATATATATATATATATATATATATATCACTTATGTTCCTCTTATATATCTATTATTCCCACCTTTAACATTTTTAAAATACAAATATTCAATTCAAATATAATATTATAATTTACAACATAATAATCTAATAAATTATAGATGATATATTCTCACTAAAATATAAACGGCATGATCTCACTTGCCCTCTCCCTATATAATTCACACCTCTAACATTTCCTATTGTCTCAGATTAAATTGATGCCTATGAACTACACTACAAATAGATTCACCTAAATGGAAAAGTAAATATGGAACATTTTAATGGTGTGGTGCAGTACCCACTCTAACCTAAGAATATATGCGACACATGTCCTAACACCATTTGATGATATTACAGGCATGGTAGACTCGAGTCTCCCACACTGACAACCTGCCTTCTGCTACCAATACCAAATGGTTGCAGGCTATTGCTTTCTGAACTAATAACAGTCTTGAGACTCAGAATTCTATCTCGTAACCCCCAGTGTCTAACAATCTGTGAAGCCTCTAGACTGTCATCTCGTAAGCAGGGTTCCACTGTTTCGAACTTGTCATGACGTCCCAACTCAGCTTCATGTTATCCGAACCTTCATGATTCATGCACCCTGATATCGCGGTCATTTTCTAACTGTGAGATTTGACAACACTCGGCTACATTCAACTTGATTCACAATCTCATATTACACGAGCGCACAACCCATCCTATAGGTTACGAACTCAGTCTTGAACGTTTTAAATCTTCCCGAGATTTTGGAGATTTTACATTGGCTCAACATTGTCAAATCAAACTCTACGCAACTCAATACTTCCTAGAAACTCCTTTGACACATATATTATATTTTAAATTTGATTTTATATTATATTTTGATTTTATATTATATTGAACTTGCAAGTAGTGGAAGATTTTAAAATGATATGGGTGACAATGATGAGAGGTAATATCAGAATATTTCATATGATATTGTATACTAGAAGGCCCATATCATACACATGCACTGACTTTAGGACAAATATTGGATATAGTCCTCATCAACATAACATTTTTCTCCTTTTCTTAAGAGCTGGTAATGATGATCATATTCAAAAAACTGAAAGAACATCATATTAAATGCATTTGCATTTAATTTAATAAAAGATGTTAAAGATGGGAATAATTAGATTAATTAAATGCATAATGCTGACTTCATTATAATATTTATGTGTTTTTCCTCTTCCAAAAGAGTTCAAAATTGATATGTGCATTTCTCCTTTTCCAAGGAGTTCATGTTTTAAGTTATCAAACATTGTATTTCAATGTTGTTATGATATTTGGGTCATCCTTAAGAGTATCTAGATATCAAATTATAAAGCACAATGAAGCTTTTGTATTGCCAGAACTTGTGAAAATGGTTCGCGTAACACATTTAGAACTTGAAAGAATCCATAGATTTTTATGTGAGAAAGCATATGACAAACATTGTGGGGGCCCAAGTAACCAGTAAATTGTTTTTTCTTCTTGGCACTTCCTATCTTCTTGTATATTGTATTTTGTTACATATTACCTTTTTTTAATAAATATATGTTCGTCTTATTATTAAAACATTTTCATTCTCTGGATCATGCCATCTTACTATTAAATCCTTTGATTTTATTTTGCATTCAATATGTTCTATAAAATCGATTTCACTATTCAATCTCTGAGCTACCACACTTTTATATAGATCAGGAAGCTCTAAAACATTGTGCCATATATATATTATTTACTTTTGCCTTTCATAAATAAAGGGGAGCCTAGGTTTACATATGCAAAACATGAGACATATGAAGCTTGCCACATTAAATGTTTGTGGCACATCTAAAAAAATTTATACCAGCATTACAATTATCCCCATTGTGACATCTAGATAATATTTAATTTTGCCCTTTGTAAATGGAAGGGAATCTGGGATCAAATTTGATGAACATGAGAATACTTAATACTGCCACATTGAATATTGGTAACACATCTCAAAACTTGATAGCAACATTACAAATGTCCCTTTTCATGAGCTTTCTTTAAATTTTCACAAGGACAATAGTTTCTTCTAGAGCCAACAGGGAAGACACAAGCCCTAGGCACATTTGGTGGATGGTGTACATATATCTCCCAATACATTTGAGCCTCTTTAATAATTCTGATGTAGGGACCAAAAAGGCCCCTCTCATTCGATACTTATCTATGCTTGGGTTGATCAAATGAAAACTAGTTAAATTGGCTATATGAAGGTGCAAAATAACTAAATGTGCTTTATTCGATCTTATCCCAATCATGCCACAACATTTGATCCTTTAGTATGTCGTTATCTTTGTTTTGGGCTCAAGGTAAAACTATGAATACTTGTCAAGATCATGAATCCTAATAACTATGAACCTAATCATAAACTCCCCCATTTGTAAGTTAGTTCATTATGCATTTGATTCTTCAATAGTGGTCATGCTCTGTAGACATAGACAAAGGTCAAACAGTTTCAAAATTTAGAGTAAATTTTGAGTCGATATTATGTAAACTCATTAGGCATAGGCCAATATTCAAATGCATAAACAAGTTTTCTAAGCTTTCAATCATTATGAGAACTACATAAAACAAAACATTGTGCCATATAGACATTCTTTACTTTTGTTGTTTGCAAATAGAAGGGAGTCTAGGAGTGCATATGCATAATATGAAAAACATGAAGCCCACCACATTAAATGTATGTGCCACTTCTGCAAACATAAATCCTTAATTGTTGGAAGCCTCCATGTTCATTTTGTGACTTAAATTAGCACTATGATTCTACTTAGATGGAGACAAGACAATGGCATTCCAAAGTTTATATTGTAACACATTTGTGTCTTTTCTTAGACCCTTCTCTTTTGATATGTATGTTTGTAATTAGTAGAGATGTGGGGTGGGGATCGTGGTGACTGGTGGTGTTGGAGTTGGTACATGACTCATCATCATACATGTATCACTTTTTAGCTAGACAAATCAACAAGTGTTATATGAAAATCCTAAAAGATGTTTATATTCTAGTGTTAAGAGTGCATGTAACCATTTTAATATATGTTGAAATATATTATGTATTTCACATTTAATATTACCTATAATCTAATATCTATTATATTAATATAAGATAATATAATATGATTTAATATTTAATAGACATAATGTCATGTAATATTTAATTATATCTATTATATTTTAGAACACATTAGGAAAAAATGGTTTAAGGTCTTTTATTTCGCCTGAATTCTCAGTTTTTTCTTCCTTATCACTTCTTTGTCTTTGACAGTTAGTGAATGCTCATAGTTGGTCCCCTTTTTTAAAGGAGGGGGACATGCCATCTATATTCACATTGCAATGTGAAGGCATTTCAATATAAACATGTAACTAAGCTCCAACATCATCAATATGATACTAAAGTACTAGATATTTACAAAGCATAACTATTTCAGACACAAGTCATCTCCAAGAGACAGGAGGAGCAATTGCAAGCCAACAAGTGGGAGTCCGTCTACCTTGGCCTATGCATAGATTAGTCTTAATAGACCAATGACTAAATTTCAGGAGTTTGTCTACCTAAGATTACATTTAAATATACTCTACATTTATAATATTAAATCCGTTGGTTAGAGCACCTCCAAACATGTCTCCCCACCATGTACTGTAAATTTGTAGTACTTAACACTACAAAATGTGCAAGTGATATTCTTTGTCACCCTATTTTATGTTAGTGGGCATAGTTACCCATACCATATTGGTAGGTTTCCCCTACCATAAAAACTTGAATTCCTTGAATCATCGAAGTAATGGCATTATGTCTGGAATGTATACTTATATGGGCCGAGTCGTCGTCAGTTGATCGCAGGGGTCATGATGCCATCCAGCATGGTTTCACCATTTACTGTAACTATTCCTAATGCCTACTAAATATATATTTCAATTTTTTATCCTACCTCTCAATAAATATAATCCCCTTTTACTATTTATATGTGTGTCACGTGCATCTATTTACTATTTTTTACAATCTGTATTTTGTTTTTTTGGGTTGAGAGTCATTCTCGTTTACAAAGATATTGTGACATTTTTGACATGCACCACAAACTAAAGCTTGGAACCCACTTATTGGTAAACATGCCATACCAACTTGATCTTAAAGGGAGAAAATTTATATAATATATACACTCTCCCTAACACAATTCATTATTTTCATGTTGTTTACGCTTATAGATTGTAAATCATATTACAGCCATCATTAGATGATGGACTTTGTCCTTTAGTTCCTTGATTTAAATAGATTGATGTTTTGAGTTCATAAGTTCTATTCATAATTTTTCTGATCTGGAAAAATTATTGGCTCAAACCATTTATTCATAAGGTTTTCAGCATCAACAGGTTTTATTGTACTAGTAAAGGGTGGGAAAGTTAACATAGTAAAACATGTCCATAAGACATGTTTCTTTATTTTTTGAATTTGTTACTACATTTAATTTTCTAACCTGCTTTTACATTATGCCTTCTATTTCATTAGCTATATTAGTAGAAACCACGAAAAATAATATATTTTGTTGTTTGGCCACATATTTTTGGGTTATAAACATCATCTCATTCTCATAAAAAATCATTACAAAATCTCAAGTGTTTTTGTGTTTTGATTTTATCTTGATCCACTTTCACCCCTTTTAGGTTACATTTTTATTTCAAAATCCAATTTATAATACCATGTAAAGGATACTTAATGTTGTAATCCTTATAAAATTATTATGGGATTACATGCTAAACAGTGACTTAAGTAATCCAAACATCCAACATCTTCACACATGGACTGTTAGCATATAACTATGTTTTTAGATCATTTTATATCATTTTTCAAATCTAGATCAACTAATTTACAAAAATTCATGATCCCTACAAAAAAAAGGCCTTTGTTCTTGTATTTATTTATTTTATTTAATTGGCTATTGGTATTCATACTTTATCATCAATATTTTAGCTTTATCATGTACATAAGAGCTACAGTTTTTAGCTAAGCTTAAAAAAATGTTTTGAAGCATGATACAATCAATATTATTATAAGTGGTTTAGCTTATAGGTACCTTTCCTTTAACTTGCAGCTAAAGTACCACCATTTTATTAACACAAATAATTGTACCTATATTTGTTTGTTAGATAGACTAAAAACTAGTTATGCTAAATAGGTGATGTAAAAGATAAAACCCATTTTTTGTAGATCAATTAATTGGCTAAGTAGTTATGCTAGATCAATTAATTTACAACAATTCATGATTCCTACAAAGAAAGGCCTTTGTTCTTGTATTTATTTATTTTATCTAATTGGCTATTGGTATTCATACTTTATCATCAAATATTTTAGCTTTATCATGTACATAAAAGCTACAGTTTTTAGATAAGAATAGAAAATTATTTTGAAGCATGATACAATTAATATTCTTATAAGTGGTTTAGCTTATAAGTACCCTTCTTTTAACTTGCAGCTAAAGTACCACCATTTTATTAACACAAATAATTGTACCTATATTTGTTTGCTAGATAAACTAAAAACTAGTTATGCTAAATAGGTGATGTAAAAGATGAAACCCATTTTTTGTTTTAAAGTTATTTAGAGTTTTGAAATGTTATCATTGAATGATTTGTTTGGATATCTACAAAAGGAAATGATAAATACTATCATGGTGATTTCATTCTTAAATTAGTTTAATGGTGTGAGTTTATAATAATTACTATTGTTAAAATACCTATCATAAATTTTTAATAATTATATATTTTAATATTTTATAAATATAGTAAACATATGTTTATTTATCTTAATGATGTCCATTAAATTTAATTAAATAATTTATATTTTAATAATACTTTACACATTTAAAAATATATTTACAATTATTGATTCATGTACACCACTTAATTAAAATTCTTTTTAAATTGTTTTATGGTTAAATTTTCAAACAAATATCAACAATTTTTAAAATATATGTATATTTGTAAATTAAGCGTGAACTAAGGTTAATTGTGTCACAACCAAAGCTTGTTAGAGACCTCACCAAGTTTTCCTCTAGAAAAAAAGTTGTAATTTAAAATCAATGTATTTAATAATACACATAGTGTAGTTTTTCCAAGTTATATCTATAGTCTTAGGTAAGATAACTTATATAATTGGTTTTGTGACACAAAATGAAATTCTTAAAGATTTTTAAAAAAATAACTCAAGATTTAAAAAATGGGAGAAAACCTTAAAAAAACATATATCAAAGAAATGGTTTTCTAGACATTTTATTTATTAAAATTTTCTATTTAA
>JARHVA010002920.1:577500-637500 GCA_037957365.1 Torreya grandis | reverse complement strand
CAAACATTGATTTATATAGTTTTTACCAATGATCGGTAAAAATAACTAACCTATAACCAACTATTTATGGAAAAAACCCTGTAAGGTAGTTACAATTAATTAAATTCAAAAATATAAAACTACCTAAAACTAAAACTAAGTAGGTTTATTTTATGGGGGTGTCTTTACTAAAAGATACATGCCCCATTTACAATAATATTTATTATCCTACCAAAAATCTAATCTAATGTTAAGACTTTGGAATAAGTCCTAACAAACCCCCTTATGATCCAAGGTCAGGTCTTTGGACACATACCAAGCATTTTTCTAAATTTTTCAAATTTGATTCTATCAAGGGGTTTTGTGAAGATGTCAACTATCTGATCCACAGTTAGGAAATATATTGGATCAAGAGCTTTCTTTACCACTAGCATTCACAGATAATGGTATTTGACATCCATATGTTTTGTTTTGGCATGAAACACTAGATTCTTGGACATCTTGACTGCACTTTAATTATCAATGTATAATTATGTAGGAGCAAACTAAGAAACTTGAAGATATTCAAGAATATGATGAAGGTAAACAATTTCTCAGAAAGCATCCCATGCTACAATATACTCTAATTTTGTTGATGAATTTTCCACTGTATCCTTCATTCTTACAACACCAAGAAATGGCAGTTGAACCCATATGCATAGTGTATCCTGTGGTTGACACTTTGTCATCCACACATCCACCAAAATTTGCATCACAATATCCAACAAGTTTGAAGTTCTTATTGTGGCGGTATTCAAGGCCATATGTTTTCATTCCTTGAAGGTAACGAAGTACTCATTTTGCTGCATGCCAATGAATTTCTCTAGGCTCATGCATAAACCTAGATAAAATTCCAACTGAAAATGAAATATTGGGCCTGGTAGTCATCAAGTATATCAAACCTCCCACCAATTGTCTATATGTGGTGCCATCAAAAAAGGCATTGCTATCATCCTTAGACAATTTCAAGTTACTCTCCATGGGAGTGAGGGCAGGTTTGCAATCACTCATGCCAAACATATCTAATAACTCAAAAATATACTTAGTTTGTGAAATGAAAATATTGTTCTCTTTCTGATTTACCTCTATGCCTAGATAGTAGTGAAGAAGTCCAAGATCTGTCATCTCAAAACCATCTTTTAATTCCTTCTTCACATACTTGTTATGATTTTCATCATTACCTGTAATAAACAAGTCATCGACATAGGGAACAAGTATCACCATTTTCTTACTTTGAACTCAAAAAAAGAGAGTATCATCAGATTCACTATGATGAAAACCAATGGATTTCAAGTATGAATCCATTTTCTCATACCAAGCCCTGGGTGCCTGTTTGAGCCCATATAAAGCTTTTATCAATTTACATACTTTGTGTTCAGCACCCACCTGTTCAAAACCTTGAGGTTGTTTCATATATACTTTTTCTTGTAAATCACCATTTAAAAAAGCACTTTTAACATCCAATTGATGTACTTTCCAACTATTTTGTGCTACTAAGGCAAATACCATACTAATATTGTGCCATTTGGCAGTTGTTATAAATGTTTCCTCATAGTCAATACCTTCTTGTTGCACATATCCTTTTGCAACAAGTCATACCTTATGTTTATCAATGGAGCCATCTGATTTATACTTAGTCCTATAAACCCATTTACATTTGATGGGTTTAACATGTGGAGGAGGATCAACTAAAACCCATGTATTATTGTTAAGTATGGAATCATACTCACACTCATTGCCTGTTGCCAAACATGTTCAATAGATGCCTCCTCAAAAGTGGATGGCTCAGTGGAAGAATTAGTAACAACCATAGCATAGTTTACCTATTTTTGAGAATTCTTGGGCCTTGTTAAACCAATTTCATCTGTTGTCAAGTCAAAAAAAGTACTTTGACCCCATTTTGGATACTTAGTCAAATTATTCAAATCAAGGACTCCAAAATTCTCATTATGTGAATTATTCGAAGGGGGACTTAGAGAATTTTCAATAATTTCTAAGTCATCAACCTGTGAACTTGTAGATGAAGGAGAGGAAAGTGAAGGAATTTGAGTTTCATACCATAACTTTGAAGAGTTATCCCCATTATTCAAACCCTTATCTCTTTTTGTATTTTTCCTCTCTAATCTATCAAGTTGAGAATCAATCTCTGCAATGTTCATAGTCCCAAACTCATCAAATATTACATCTCGACTCACTATGAATTTTCTTGAATCTTGTACAAGCAAACGAGGCCCATTTTTATCTTCACAATAACCAAGAAAGATGAATTTTTGACTTTGTGGTTCTAACTTAGTTCTGTGTTTAATAGGAACCAAAGCAAAACAAAGACATCCAAACACTTTCAAGTGTTTAACTTTTGGTTTAAATCCATACCATGCCTCATATTGAGTTTGTCCCAAAAATGCAACTGTGGGGGACCTATTTCTCAAATACACTACAGTACCAATGGCTTCGGCCCAAAACTTATCATTAAGTTGTTTATAGTGCAACATGGCACATGTTATGCCCTCTAAAGTTTTATTCATCCATTTAGATACTCCATTTTGATATGGAGTGTAAGCATTACTATATTTTCAATGAATTCCATGTTCTCGACAATAATCTAAAAATTCATTAGAGGTATACTCACCTCCATTATTTGAATGAAGAGTGGCCAAATGTGAACCTATTTCTTTTTCAACTAAGTGTAACCAATCAACAAACTAAGTAAAAACTTCATATTTTTTTTCATAAAGAATACCCAAGTCATCCAAGAAAAGTCATCAATAAATAAGACAGTATCTACACTCACCAATGGATGACTTTTTCATGTCACATACATCACTATGAACTAACTATAAACATCTGTTAGCTCTCCAAGATGACTGTTTAGGAAAATTTTCTTTATTTTTTTGCCCAAAACACATGACTCACAAAGAATACTATCTTTGTGAAAAGTGGGCAACCCATTCACCATACCATATCTCTACAAATCCACTAAAGAGTGGATATTCAAATGTTTATAGTGAAGATGCCATAACCATTGTTTAGACATAGTACCTATACCTGTGTCAACAACTGTCACAAGTTCTATAGTGGGAAGAAGCACTTTACAATGCAATCTAACCAAGTTTCCATCTTCATATCCTGTATACATTATTTTATAATCATCCTTCACTAAATTAATGTAAATGAGCCCATTTTCAATTACAATTTGATAACCTTTCTTTCGAATAATTACCAAGGAAAGTAAGTGTTTCTTCAATGTGGGAACATACCAAACATCCTCCAAGTATTTTAAGACCCATTAGGAAGAAGAATCCAAATAGATCCAAGTCCTAGTGGTGTATGCATAGACTTGTCTGCTAAGGCAAATAGAGAGAGAGAAGCTTTCTTAAAAGACCAAAAGAAATCTCTCCTAAATGTCATGTGTTTGGTTGTTCCTGTGTTTAAAACCCATACATAATTGAGCTCATCTCTAGCCTCATATTCAATATAATCAATGTGCCCCAAAGTAGTGAATGTAGATTCATGGGCAACATTACTGGACTCATCATATTCATGATCGACATACTGAGCAGAGTTAGACTTAGTCACTTTTTGTGGCCTCTAAATTTTATCAAAAGGAATCCTACAATATGAGGCAATGTGACCAAATTTTCCACATCTATGACACTGAATGTCTGATCTACCTCAACCTCTACCCCTATATGAGTTATGACCATGTCCTCGATCACTTGTTCATGTGAATGTGATTGGTTAGATTGTTGATTATTTGAATTACCCCTACCTCTATTTTGATATCTACCTCCTCTGTAACCTTGACCCCTTTTATAACTGTTTTCTCTATTGTTTTGATGCCCAGATGAAGAACTAGGCTTTGACTCTAAAACATGGGCTTCTTTAGTTTTCTTAGATATCATGGGTAGAGAGAGGTCATGTTGGATGAGCAACTCAACTAACTTATCAAAGGTGATGCTTGTGATCTTGTCAGAGACATGCAACATTTCAACAAAATTCCTATAGGACCCTGGTAGTCCTTTCAAAGGAGTAGTAACTATGAGGTCATCATCTAGTTTTCCAAAACCAGCCTTAGTGTACTTAGTAGTGATATTTTTCAACTTAGACATATATTCTCCCATATCCCCATCTTCATATAATGACAAAGTAAACAACTTCATATGAATATCTATCTTCTTATGCTTAGGTTTCTTATCATACAAATCTGATAATTTTTTCCATGCAGTGTAACTATGAGGATACTTTTCAATATGAATATAAGTATCATGAGTAAAATAAAATTTAATGAGAGCTAAGGCCTTAGAATCATGCAAATTGAATATATCTAATTTAGCCTACTCTGTTGGCAATGTGGGATTTTCATTCTTAACAATATCCTATAACTCATTAAAAACTAGTGAAGCCTCCATCAATCATTTCCAATCTGAATAATTGGAAATTGTTAATCTATCACCATCTAAAAGTAAATTTTGAATTTTCAACATCTTTAAATGAAAGCAAGTGCAATAGATAAAAAGTGTAACTAAATGCAAAAGAGATGAAACAAATATCACACTCACTGCACAAGACACAACTTCTATGGGGTTTTACACTTAACCTCACCAAAAATCAATGATTACACCCTTATTTCTCCAAATTACAACCTTAATCCACCAGTTACACCCTTACATCACTGCAATAATGTAAAATAAATATAATTGAATTCCCCCTTTTTTGATTTGCAACACAATACAATAAGTATGCTTTTCACAACTTTCAAGGCATACAAAAAGCATATTTTAAAAGGGAATATTACTTTTACAAAAAGTATATTATAAAGTAAACAGAACTTTTTCCAAAAGAAGGGATTTGAACCCTTGACCTCCTCATTTGCAAACTTCTTACAAAATGACTTCAACCAATTGCTTTAAGAGCACTTCCAAGATATGATACTTGTAAATTTCTACTTATTCTAGATTTTTTATATGAGGGAAAATTTATAAAAAATAAATAAATAAATAAGTAAAAAATACATGTGTGTAAATAAATCAAAACATTTCCCTTTTTTAGTCTTCTCACTCGGGCTTTTTCACATGGGACCCAGCTAAGAGAAATATTTGAATCAAACTTTAGAAATAGTAAAAAAGTTATTTCCTTGAGTTTAAACTTGTGCCATTCTTCCTTGGGATGCCATGGCTGCTCCTGGATGTTTCTCTGCACTTGTTCTCTCTCCTATAGGCTGTACAAATCCGTACAGGCAGGATAAAATGGATTTTCCTGAGTTCTGGCAATTTTCAAGGTATTTATTGCTGGAGATGGATTCAAATTGAAGCCAAGGCATTTGGAAGGCCATACAAATCCGTACAGCTCATAAAAATTCTAGATTTTTCATTGAGAATGCAAAAAATAGGGGTTGAATACCATTTGATCAAGATTGGTAGGTGTTTTGGATTTAAAAAGACTAAGAATGAAATGAATCAACAATGACAGCCATGAATGAACATTACAGAGGTTTTTCATAAGTAAATAGGCCGTACAAGTCTAGTTTTTGTAAAAAAAATAATGAATTTAATAACATTTAAATGCTAAATATTCATTTTTATTCCAAATTAGGAGTTTGAACATAGAAAAATGGAGTATTAAATGGCCAAAATGAGCAAATAGTGGTATATGGAAAATACACAGGTTTAAATGTAAAAAATATTTGAAAAATTAAAATAATTTAATAATTTTTCAAACATTTAAACCAATAAATTTTTTCATTATATGGCATAACTTATTTCATGCCAAATGATATCACGTGAATTTGACTTTTCACCTTGCCTTCCTTCGAATTCACCAAGCTCCCAAAATTACCATGTTTTGATACCACTGATAACTCCTTGAATAAAATAGATTGAACCTTGTCCCCACTTAGTGCGAGTGCTCAATTATTTTATTAATATTTAAAAAATCAAGCACATAAGGGTGCCTTTACTCCGTTAACCCTTTTTCATAGCAAACATTGATTTATATAGTTTTTACCAATGACCAGTAAAAACAACTAACCTATAACCAACTATTTACAGGAAAAAAACATGTAAGGTAGTTCTAATTAATTCAACTCAAAAATATAAAACTACCTAAAAATAAAACTAAGTAGGTTTATTTTATGGGGGTGCCTTTACTAAAAGATGCATGCCCCATTTACAATAATATTTATTATCCTACCAAAAATCTAATCTAATGTTAAGACTTTGGAACAAGTCCTAACAAATTTAAGAATAGGAAATTTATGATTCATATAGTATACCATATAATGTCATGTCTTCCTATCCTAGATATATATCAAAATGTAAGTTAATATTTTGTTGTGGCAAACCCTCTTGCAGTTTTCATAACAAACATTAAAAACAAAAAGACATACTCATGAGGGTTCAGTCTTATTTTTGACACAATTGAGGATGCCATAAGGTACAAGCCTAGCCATATTTTAATACAAAATGGGATCACTATTCCCAACTCAAAACCTAAATCATAGTGCCTAAATAGATAAAATAAAATATACAACGTTAAACATTTTGTATCAAATTAAATTGTACTATTATTTAATATCTATGTTATGATATATAAAGATTAATTTTTTTTTTGTTTGATGCATGATTCTTAATGCACCTAATTTAAATATAAATATTACACATAAATTAAAATATCACATTGAGTATAGAATTATATTGAATACTCTGCATTCCACACTAATATAACACACTACATTATTTATTCCCTTATATTCCAACATTGTTCACACACAATATAAAATATATTCCTATCAAAACAAACTCTTAATTAGTCATTTACTATAATACTTATTTCAACATTCAAATAAACACATATGACTTTGATGAACGTACATTTTTCCATTCACTCATAATTTACTTATTTCATTTAGTTACATCTGGTGTGTAGATAAAATAAGTTCTTTATATTTACTTATTTTGATATTTATATAGGGATCTACCCAAACTACAAATAAACATGCCTAAATTTCCACATAGCTATCAACAAACCATTTTAGCAATGGAAAATCATGTTAAAAAAATTGATGTTACTTTAATGTTCGCATCAACATTTGAAAGAAAATGCATGGGAATAATTCCACACATTTTAATTAGAGATTTACATACAAAAAGAACCAAATTACAGATGGGAGATCCTTAAAAAGGACATTCTTCATAATTACTCAAATTAAAATGGTCTAAGATAGGTGCTTAGCATCAACATTTTTGATAATGAGGGCAAGAACATCATTGTTACTTCCTTTGGTAAAGTTGCATGCCATTACTTCGAAAAGCTTCAAGTTGGGAAGATATAATCTATTTCAAAAATAACTTTTAAATATACAAACAAACAATACAACAATACTAAGAGTCCATAGTAAATCATTCTTAATATGGCATCAATTGTCAAACATTATTCTGAGGAAGGACTTAGGTCCCACTATTTGATTATTTCAATTTGATTTTAAAGAAATAAATCACATACAAGATGCAATCACAAACACAAATATTGATACCATATGTCATATTATTTATGTTACTACCTCTATTAGTTTCATGTCACCTAACAAGACTTTGACTATGAGAAGATACAAGATAAGTCTGATTATGATACTAAAGTAACCCTATGAGGTGGTGTCTATAAGGAAGAGGGAAAGATTATGGTAGAAATGTGTGATTAACCCAAACATCTTCCTCTAATTCTTGCAATTATAAAGGTCAAGGTTTAGACATACAATGGAAAAATAATTAAAACTAACTCAGACACAATTATTTATTAATCCAAATATACTTGAATCACATTAACTACGAAGATGGTTTGAAGATAATGGCCCAAAACTACAATCCTCATCACTTAGGATAATTATTGAACATAAAATAATTATAGAGATACATAAATCAGGTGTTCTTGGGAATGGGAAATTGAATACATTTATGTTAACCACTATAATAAATCATAGAAAAATGACTAATTTATGCTATCATGCCTACGTATCTATCCTAAATAATAAATAATGTAAAAAGAAATTAGTTCAAAAAGACAACAAAACTTGGAATTGTCAAAAGTACAACATTGATGTACATGATTGTGAGTACAAGTAGGCTTTGAACTTCATATTATAATACATGACTAACACCATATAGATAATGGCATTCAATGACATCATGTATGCAATCATGATGATCACAGCTTGAGACTTACATTTATTACAAGCATCCCCGGATGATACCTAGAAGGCTATCAAAAAAGTTCTCTTTTGAAAGTATCATTGTACTATGTCTACATGATTATAATTATATAATGAGAGGGAACAAATGCATTGTACTTTGATAGGTGCAAGTAAATATGAATTCGCACCATTAAATTTTACTTTTCTTATTGTGGTATAATTTAATACATATATGTAATTACCCATATTTTGTCACCTATAATTTTTGTTGGTTTAAACATGTATAATTTATATATATGATGTTTATTTTTTGTGCTATAGTCACATGAACTATAATATTCTCACTTATTTTTTTCTACCCACTAATGAATATAGAATTCAGATGTTGATATTCATAAATATAATCTTGAAATGTTTTTCCTTTGAAATATTTACTTTTATGGACCATTTATTATTCTCACCCTAATAAAAATGAGCACAAAATGTACAAAAACTATGTATTTAAATTGTCTACCATTATTAATGCAATCATACATGGAAAACATCAATACAAATAAGTGAGTTTAGTTATGTTATGCAAACCAAAAGGATCATATTAACTCATGTTAGTGACTTCAATGTGATGTACATAAAAATAATACAAACTTTTTTGTTCCCAATGGTGATATTACAAAGGTCAATAAACAGTTCCATAGGAGAGTGGATGCTCTACCCTTAAAACATGCATGTTTCACTTAACATGAGTTATATCTAGGTATCCAAACAAAACATTACAATGGAAACAAAAATTATCACCAGTTCATTGTGAAGAAAATAATAATCAATTTTCCATAGATAATAACATGGACCTAGGCATACGACCTATAAATTTATCAAACTTGACAAAAGTAGAGGAAATGCATATTACTTGGGTGAACCCAATCTTACATGTAATGCATGTGTGTGGTGGGAAATAAAAATATAGTGCACACTATAATATTTCCACAAGATATATCCTCAATTTTTAGGCAACTACATCATCGAGATGAAAATATTGACATCCTTGTGTTGTAAATAATTAGATCAAAAAATAAAATATACAATTTCTTTATTAGTAGATCACATGACATGCAAGAGATGTTATACAAAACTGAAAATGATCCCTACTATGTAGATGTATAGCAAGACCAACAATCACTAGATGCCCTACCATCAAAACCTATTGATGTCTCTTTTCTCCTTCTACACACCACTATGGATATTATGGCTGCAGACATCAATGACAAAGAATTTAATAACACCACAACTATACCTCATGGCCCTCACTATACTCAAATGTCATATTTTGTTGCATCCCTTCCACATGCACAAAGTGAGGTTGACGAGATAAGGGACTATGTTAATAATTACAAAAATAACAATCCAACTATAATTGACTTTCACACCATCAACAAGTCTCCCATAAATGAGTACAACAATGAAGGCTTATTTTATATGGCTTTTCCTACTCTTTTCCCAATAGGTGTTTGTTTGTATCATCAACCCTATAGTAATCAAGTTCAACCTCATGAGTTTGATTTTCACCTAATTAGGTATAAACATAATATGTCTATAAGCCATCCATGGTTCCAATTGTTTTTTGAACCTAATGATGCGCTATTGAACATATGCCAAATCTGCAATCTTTTTCAAGAAAAACCTTGAGGATAACTTCACATTTATAATGTCTAAGCTACGTGGGCATCTAACACAAATATATAATTTACACATTGTAGATCAACTTATATATTTTTGGTCTTGTCTTAGGTGCACACATTCATTTTGGTCCAAAGTAGAGAATAAATTAATGGATATGATACACAAATGGGATCCATAACACTATTCTTCAGCGTAAGTGCAACAAACACTAGGTGGATAGATCTACATATTGGCATGGCAACAACACCATCATCCCACTTAGACATTAATCCCCACTATAGAAATAAAATCATAATTATAAATCTGCATCTCATATCCTCATATATGGATAATTTTTTTTTATTTTTGTGTGAATAATTTCTACATAAGCATCTCCACAATAAAGACTATTACTATAGGTAGTCATACTTGTAATTTATTTTTAAACACTCAATAAGTATTGTAAATGACTCTATAATGTATTAGTGGTTTCTTTAATGAATGAATGGTAACATAGAGGATCCACACACATCAATGGATTTATATTGATAGAAAATTCATCTAACATAAACACATTAGACTAGGATAATCTAGTTCAACTTGAATCTATAAGGAAATTCTTTGATCACCATATAACTGCATGGAATCCACACACCATTAATACATTACATACTAGAATACATTGTTTTGATATTGATGATCCATGCTTTCTCACCACAAATTATATTTTTTCTACCAATCCTACTAAATATTATGAAGAAAATTTGAATTGAGTGTATCACCACACCAAATGTAACAAGTTAACAATTTTTTACAAAAAAGGGCATTACTTTCCAATGTAAGTATAAAGCTGCATGTCCAGTACAACTAACCTCAACCATATTTATCAAAAATTAAGGGCACAAAACCTATCTCCCAACATGAAATTATGATAAATTCAACATCCATAATGCAATCATGTTCTTAATATGGTGTGCAAACATAGATTGCCAACTAGTTATTTGTTGGTATGCTATGGTTAAATATATAGTGAAGTATGTAGGTAAGGCTAAAAATAAATCTGAAAGATACCACCATATAATAAATATAATATCATCTAATATTTCAATAAAGAACCCAATAATGAGTGTATATAGCAATTCTTTCTCTAAAAAAAATTTTTGATCGAGACATAGGTGCATAGGAAACATGTTACATGCTACAAAAGCTACCTTTAACAGTTAGTAGTCATAAATTTTTTACCTTGCATATTGGTAATTTTTTTTAATTGAGGTTTTTTGTATCATTCCAATAGAGGAATGATTGGAATCTTTCATTCATTTATATGTATCTCACTTGATGTTTTTGGAGGCCATCCCACTCATTAAAGTAGCACAGAGTTGGTCTTATAGTAGTAGGATAAAAAGTGATGAAAAGAATCAAAGAGATACTCAAGATAATATTCAAATATTTCCTTGATCCTCTTCTAAACCCCCAGTTGATTCCCATTTATTTGATATTTTTGTTGAGCATATTTCTTTCTTTACAAATCATTCCAAAATTTTGCTATAAGCATTGGGTACAACACAAAACAAATAGTCACAAACTAGGAGTAATTAATAACACTTATGATACATGGAATATTGAATGAACATGTATATACATCCAATTCTTATCAATATTGTGCTGAAATTTTCAATCTAAATGATATTTCATGACAATGCACAATCTAGACCAAAATTACTAAAATGTGTTAAATCATTCGAAATTATCATGTACAGGTACTGATTTATGCTAATGTATCCATGAATGGGGAAATGAATTTTATGTTATTATTATCTTTTATTAAATCATTTGTAGTCAAATTTAAACCATACAAAATGACATCTTGGACCAATGAATTCTTCTAATTTAGTAACACACTTCATGTGTATGTGTTATTTTGCATCCGTAATACCCTAATAGGGGTATTACCTCATATGCAACTAAAACCTTATTATTATTATTATTATACTCTAGTAAAATTAGAACTTAATAAAATGATATTTCCAACCAAGTTGATTAAGCATGCAACAAATTTCTAAATAATTACAATAAATTAATCAAAGTTGCTTTAGCAAATTGATCTAAATTAAGATCTTAAGTATAAATTCCATGATAATTTGGAATATCTATTTATTGTAAATTCATAATCCAAAAATTAAAAATATTAGGATTATTAATAATTTCCTTTGTGAGTTATTGATCCACTTGCAAAATATTTGAATTGGGTGGAAGACATAATCATTTTGACTTATGTCTCTCACATGGCCCTCATGGTTAGCACTCAACTCAGGGTTAGATTGAAATCAATCACAATTAACTCTAACCTAACTACACTTTGGTTAGATTTAGTTTTGGAGGATATAAATACAAGGCCTCACCTATTGATTTATAATATTCAGTTGTGCAAATTTACTATACGGAATTATCTATAGATAAAATTCACTTATTCATCCAATTAGACCAAAATCGAAGAGCCTAAGCCATTGGTGAACTAGGAGATGATGGAGGCTCATGCCCAACCTCATTAACAAATAATTGGAGCACCAAATTTAGGTAAAATCAATTTTCTTAGCCACTTTTGAGGGAGAATAGCTACTTAAAAGGTATAACATTATCGTACTTTCGTAACTAGTTATTTTATTTCATTAACAACACCACTTGAGGGAGTAGGCTTGGTAAATTATTCATTTATGATTATTTTGGAGTTTTTATTAAAAAACACATGATCTAACCCATCTCTAATACTATTATAATTTTTTCATGCTTGGTGAGACAAATATTCATGAGCGTGTACCCCACAAAATTATCTTGTTCATAGTCTTTTATTTTGATTTATTTTTGTTTATTTTGTTACTAAAAATGGCCCATAAAGTGTTCATAAATTTTGGTTTATTGTGTGTTTTTTTTTTAAATTTTTTATTGATTTATTTAAGTGTCTCATTACAATTCTCTAAAAAATTCAAAAAAACTAGTTATAGTTTAGTAATTATCAACAAATTAGCAACTATCACTTTTGTTTTTTGGTTTTCTATTAATAATGGATGATACAAAGTTGATAAAGTTTTTATTCATTATTTTGACCAAAATTATTTTATATAGGTTCAATTTTTACTTATAAACAACCTCAAAAAAATTTGTACAAAACTAATATACAGTTTAGAGGTTCTGATCAGAACACTGGCTATTGATTTTTATGTCTTTATGTGTTCGATTTTGTTTTTTACATTGATTTTGTAGGTTTCCTTTCATATTTTGGTCCAATAAAACTTATAACAAGTTTTATTTATAGGTTTTTTAAATCAAGTATAAATAATATTGCATCCCAAAATGTCATCTTCATATTTTATTTTGGTGCTTAAAATTAATTTAATCACACTATCTTTTAGTTTTTGAAGTTTCTACAAGTACAAACAATGCCAAAAGACAAATTTCACTTCATATCTCATTTGATGCTCTAAAAGTAACTCAAACATTAGTTAAATTCTCTTAAAATCTTTTGATTTTTGGTTTTTATTGTGTGTTTATTTTTCAAAATGAGTCTAGCATGTATGCTCTCCCCTCATCCCTTTTAGGGAACTTGGGTGATAAAAAATGCTTCACTTATTGCTTTTTGTCATTTTGTCTAAGCATGGAAGGAAATTTTATAAGGTTATCACCAAAATCCAAGTGATTTGGGTGATACTAGAATATCCCTAAAGTCTTTTTAAAACTTATGTTTCTTGCATCTTGGCTTGTGGGTAGGAGCTCACTTCTCCCTCATAACTTCTCTAGGAAAGTGTTGACCCAAGAATTCACCTCCTAGCATCACTTCAAGCCCAATCCATAGTATGGGTATATAAATTAATTTAAACATACTGTGATACTTTTTTGAGTGGTTAAATAAGATTTGTTAATAAGAGACCACATCAAAATATAGGGTTAACTCAAACATTGCACTACACTAAAGAATTGATGGATGTAGTGGTTGTGAAAAGGACAAGACCTTTTCAAAATAAGTTGATAAGTATGTATCCAAATGATGTGTTGTGACCTAATTTTAACCACACATGCTAGACCATTTATAATATACATAGATTAATAATTTTAGAAAATCCCCACTTATAGCAGAATACTATTGGTGTATGGTGAGTAGACCGAATTTCCAGGTCGTCATATGATTTCTTGAGAGAAGAAGGGGCCTAAAACCCATAGTTTTCATGTGCATATAAATTTATTATATTTAAAACTTAATTTTCTCTCAAGAAGGAGTATATAGTTGGAATCCAATAGTACAAAGCCACCTTATCATTTTTCTATGATAGGACATATAGTTTGGTGTTTTTCTTGTTCTTGTTTACTTACATTGTTTTTTAGTCTAAAATTGTTTGTGTGAAACCAAAAATGTGTCAAGTAACCAAACACATATTATACATTATACGTTGAACAAATAGGTGTTACATTTGTTAAATCAAGCTCAAAAACATAGTCCATTGCACACTTTTAATATGAGGTGTTACTCTACCTAGTTTTTGGGTAATCTTTACCTCATGTTAGTATTATGATATCATTATGTTGTTATCATAGTACCATTGTGTTTCCTAATTAAAACCCATTAAAATTAGGTCCATTTGGACCCAAATCTAGTTTGGGATCAATTATTTACATTAGGGTTCATTTTTGAACCTACATACCTTTTTTGAGCCAAGTCATGATAAATTAGGGTTTATTTTTTGAACCCACATACTTGTTATAAGCCAATTCAATCTAAGTTATGTTCATTTTTAACTGCATATTGTACCACACTCCATTTCACTAGACTAATACAACCCTTTTTGGGGGCATCTTTTATGGACCAATACCACCCTTTCTAGGGGCATATTTTCTAGACTAATATTTCCCTCTTTGGGTATAATTTTTAATTACAAAACCAGTCCATGTTTATTTTCATATTCTAACCCCATCCTCCTCTTTTGGCTTATGTTAGAAACTAAGCTTCCTAATTCCTAAAGGTTTTCATTATAGGCCCTTCTCCTTTGGCTTACAAAATCAACCCAACTTTTTAGTGCCCAAAGGTTACTATTTTAATCCCCACTCCTTTGGACTACATTAGTAACCAAGCTTTGTAGTGCCCATAGGTTATCATTCTAGGCCTTCATCCTTTGAATTACATAAGAAACCAAGCTTCATAGCACCCAAAGGTTACCATTTTAGGCCCTCCTTCTTTGGCTTGCACAAGAAACCAAGATTCATAGCACCCAAAAGTTATTTTTTTGGGCCCTCCTCCTTCAACTTGCTTAAACAACCAAGCTTCATAGTTCTCAAAGGTTACCATTCTAGTCCCTCCTTCAGATTGCATAAGCAACCAAGCTTAACAGTGCCCAAAATTTATCATTCTAGGCCATCTTTCATTATCCTATGCAAGTAACCAAGCTTCACAATACCTAAAGTTTATCATTATATGCCCTCCTCCTTTATCTTTCACAAGCAACCAAGCTTCATGGTGCCCAAATATTACCATTATAGGCCCTCCTCCTGTGGCTTGTGTAAGAAACCAAGCTTTTTAGCACCCAAATGTTATAGTTTAAGGCCTTCCTCCTTTAGCTTACACAAGCAACCAATATTTTTAGTGCCTAAAGATTTTCATTCTAGTCCCTCCTCCTTTCGATTGCACAAGTAATGAATCTTTGTAATGCCCAAATTTTATCATTCTAATCCCTCTTCCTTTAGCTTGCACAAGCAACCAAGCTCTACAGCACCCAAGGGCTACCATTCTAGGCCCTCCTCCTTTCACTTACATTAGAAACCAAGCTCCACATCACCCAAGGATTATCATTCCAGGTTCTCCTCCATTTCCTTCCAATTATAGTGCCTCATTATATAAGTAAGGTTATGTAATCATGATTAGGCATGTTAAAGTTATTATCCTTAGCCCATTTATGGTATTTATTGAACCTATCATTAAGGAACTTCAATTTGATGAGCTACTCTTTTTTTATCTCTTATTCAATAATCTAATTTCAAAAATATTAGTATTGAACCATAAGCCATTACTCATTCAGTACCAACTATTCCCTACTATAGAAAACCCATTTCAATCTTCAAGCCACAACAGATCTAGTCATTACCTCTTTAAGAGCCATCATTAGAAAACTAAGATGTGTTTGAAACTATTATTTTAAAACTAATTATAAACCAAGGCCAAGATAACCAATCAATCCATGATGTTTTTATTGAAATACCATTTTGTGATGAGTCAACCTATGATGAATCACCATTTTATCCTTTCCCTATTGTCGATGAGTCTCACTCTAACAAGACAGTCTTTATTGAGTCACATCTTAATGATTATAAGTTCCTTTAATCAAATAATTATCTTGACCATTGTCCTATTTTAAAATTTCCTCCTTTCAATAAGCCAATCTCTATAGAGTTGTCTCTTAACATATTTCCCCTCGTTGAGGAGTCTCACTTTTATAAGCCAGTCTCTATGGAGTCACCATTCAAGTTGTTTTCTCTCTTTGAGGGGTTTCACCTAGATGAGATTGTATAATTTGAACCCTTCTTAGATGAATATATTTTTGAAGAGCCCATTATGCCATCACAAGACATTGCTTATCCAATATGAAGCATTCAACATAACATCTTTGCTACCACACCAAATGAAGAATCAACATTAAATCTAGGTTCTATTTTTGAACTGATATCAAATTTAGCATCAAAAGTAGAATCAATGTTATTATCAACATCAGATTTAGAGTCCCTTGAGTCAAACTCAACTTTAGAATTAGAATATGTCCATGGCTATGACAACATTGTTTACACATGCCTTAAAGATTAGTTTGAGTACATTTGTGATCCTTTCATAATTTTTGAGGATGATTACTTCAGCATCGACAAAAGTTATCTTAGTATATTATATGGGGATTATGTTTCCTCTTCCCATTCCATTACCATTCCATATTACATTAATGCCACCCAACATATCCATTATATTAACATTCCACCTCCCATAAGTGTCAATTGGGACTGACATAATCACACCTTGTTGAACTGCATCCATGGTGACATATTAGTTTTATAATATTATGGGGACTAAGACCACATTCATATTAATATATAAAATATAAAATATAAAAAATCTCCTAGTGAAACCTTTTCAAAGGTGCTAGGTGGAAATCAAAGTCCAAACTTAGCATCTTCTATTGAAACCTTGTTTGAGGTCCTAGAAGACAATCAAAGTCAAAATTCACTATTCCTTAGTGAAACCTTCTTGGAGGAATTATCGGACAATCAAGAAAAAATTATTGGTGGAAAACTCTTTGATGTGTCAATAGTTGAGCACAATAGCTATTCACTACTTGATGAAGATAATATTAAAGATAACATCAATACAACTTCTAGTTTACATCATAATTAGATGGTAATTACTATATAAACTAAATTTATATGTGCAAAGAAATTAAATAATTGTAATCTATGATAAATTCAAATTATGGTAGAGCAATAAATAAAAAAATAAAAATCACAATATTTATGCTTTGAATGTACAAGTTTTCTCCATTGTGATATACATTTGATTTGATCTTTTATAATATGTGGTGCTCACTCATCCAATGCAAAAGAGAACGGGTAATATTTTGGTGCAAAAAAAAGTCTTTTATTTGCCTTGATTCATTTTGATTCACTTGTGTATGGAGATCTGATTCCCTAATTATTATTGTGATCTTTGGATTTTATAATCGAATAATCGAATCCTTAAAAATGGAGATTTGTAGGTGTATTTATATATTTTTAGAGAAGAATCCAATGGTGGAGGATGATTTGGAATTTTTCAATGATCCAAATGATCAATGGTAGCTAATGACTTCTCACCCATTAGTATGAATACCATTTAAAAATGGTTGAGAAAAGTATGGGGGTGATTAGCTAAGTCAACATGACTAAGTCAATTTCCTTGACAAATCAGCGGATGATTCATAATAGGTTGATAATTTTATGGATTTGGTTTGGATGAGAGATAAAAAGGTGGGAGATGTTTGGATGAGGTGGGAAATCTAGATTTTTATTTTATAAATAAGGATTTAAGTGTGCATAATCAATTAATTTGACTTATTTAGTTATTTGAATTTTGGATAAAATGTGAGGAATTAATTTAAGAATAATTATTAAATAGATTTAGGTGTATTTTGACACTAAATTTAATTTAGTTATCTACATTTACCCCTCTTTAAAATAGTATTGCAAAGCAATACTATTCAAAGAATACTAGAAGTAGAGTGTTAATGATTAAGAAGAAAAGATTTGCCATAAATGAATGGAAATGGGTGTGATGATGCCCCCTCAAGGGTTTGTGAAATAAAATAAACAAATGCTCAAATTTGATGAAAAAAGGAAGTGAACTATGATATGTGTAAAAATAATAATTCAGTTTATGTTAGGATTGATATTAAATTTACAATGTTTTTGTTACATAAAAAGGTTGCCCTTGGTTAATTAAAACTAGAGTATGGACCTGAAAAATAATAATTTAACCATTCAGAGATTACATGCTTATTGTTGTTACTAATGACGTAGGGGTAAATTGAGTAGGTGTGGAAAAGATAAATCCCAGCAATAATAAACTACAAATCTATATATATATATATATATATATATAATTTGTAAATGATTTTGTGGATTTCACATTGAGAGATTGTTGCAATATTTTGAAAACAAATTCAAAATGAATTGATTTAATGTTTCTAGAATTTTCAAAACGGATGAAGAATTAGTATTTTGGAGGGATGGAAATGAGAAAATTGTCATCAATAATTTTATCAATACTAATATTTGGAAAATTGTAGAGGGTACATGTAAAACTATTTACTCCTAGTTATTAAATGCTATAGAAGATATTGGAAAAAGTACATTTCCCACTTTACATACTGTACGCTTAGATTTTTCATGGGCTCAGGGGTCTCAAGAGATGATGTGGGAATGATATATCATAATGATGGCAAGACACATGATAGAAAATTAAAAATATAGATTGTCCTATTTGTGATAAAGATTTATAAAATTGATATTTGCAAGCATTGATAAGGAGATATAGCACTTTTATTAAATGACAATTAAAAAGGTACATGAATGTATTGTATGGATTATGGTGGCCAAACTAAACCTAGAAACCCCATGTCTCTAAGCATTACGCACATAATCCATCATGGATAAATTTCAAGTGGGGATATCATGCCAGATGTAGTTATCCCAATACAAGAAGATAAGTGATGATGTAATGTAAGATTGACCCATGGAGTCTATTAACATACTAAAGTTATTGATTGTACACTGTGATTGGATGATGTTTTGATTTTCCCCCAAGAATTGATATATGCTAAGAGCGCATTAAGAATTGATATATTCCAAAAGAAGATGCATGATTTGAGGTGATCTATGAATCATGGTTTATAGGAATGGATGTGGGAATGATATATCCTATTGTAAAGCTATGAGCTTAGATTGGTTATCTAATTGATTGCTTGACTGACTGAACAAGTGATGGTTTTATGGAGAAAGGATGGATATTATGATTTTATCGATCCCAATCAAAAAGTATGGGAGATTAAATGGAAAACTTAATGAATGATTTTTATGATTAATATGCAAACATAAACAAGAAAATTGACTACATGTACTAATGATGATGGATAAAATGATTTGACAACATGGATGAGATAAGTATGGATGGAATAGAGAGATTAATATGCGATAAAAAAATTTGGTTTTTTGTAGTTAAATGCTTAGAAAAGGAGAATAAAATAATTTTGAAATTATTAGAATGACAAAATTAGTATGAAAAATGATGAATTCATTGAATAAAGTAGACAATTCATTGAGAAATGATTTTGAAACTATAATGACTTTGTCTAAAATGACACAGAGATGCTTTGTTTGAGAATGTGAGATGGTTTGATATCTACCTTATGTTTATTTTTTCTTCCATTAGATTTCAAATAATAATTCCAATAGAGTAAGAGTTGAACAACCTAAGTTTTGATATTGTGCATGATAATATGCACCAATGGTATATAAAAACCATGATGACTATCATGTGATATGAGTAAGGACTAATAGATTGACAAAGATAAAACTTAGTGCATCATGATATGGAAGATAAAAATAACACCATTAATAATAAACATAGTGATCTATACACAAAAAATAAAAATAAGATAAAATTAGATGTTTACAATAATGAAAATGATGTAAGTAAAACAAACAAGGAAGCAAACAAACACTATAGAAGTAAGTAAACACCCATAATGTAAAACAAAGTAAATGACTATACAAATAAGTAAAAAAAATAACTAATACAAGAAATCAAATGACATTTTTATATGTCCTTGGCTAGATTATAACCCTTTATCATATGCAATTTTTGACAATGTTGAACTATCTGATGAGTAATCTGTATAAGGGATGACTAGGGTACGTAACTAAGGATAAGGTTTTTTTAATTATTTTTTGGATTTTTTTTTTTTTGTTGTATTCTCTAATATTTTATTTTTTATTGAGGTTTGTAATATATTTTTTTTCATTTTTGGAATTATAGGTATATATACAAAAAATATCAGCAAAGGGAAAACCATATTCTAGCACTGAAGAGTGAGTAGTAGGGGATGGAAGGAATATATTATATATGGAGTATGGATGAATAGGAATGGATTGGAATTAATATGATAACTCTATATAACACATGGCATAAGAACCAAGTGTCTGGTCATCAAAATAAAATTGCAAGGATAACCCAGATGTTCCAAGAACATGTCTCAACATGTTTCCACTTTCTTATCAACATAAAAATGGGAAGAAGGATGGTTTTATGATGGTAAGGATTGGATGGGTTTGGATAGATAAGGATATTCAATAATAGTGTATGGTGGTCAAAGATGAGTTTAAGATGGATTGGATAGGTGTAGGATGGGTGAGTGTGCTTTAGGATAACTTAGGATAAGTAAGGATGGTTTAGGGTAAGTGTATGATGGTAAAACATGCGATTAAAAAATTTGTAGGATGGGTAAGGATGGAGGGATTATTTAGAATACATAGGATTGAATTGGAATGAGCTTGCCCCCAAGTGTAGGGTAATTATAAACAATTGATTATTTTATGCATGATGTCAAAAATATATTTTCATCATGGTACTTTCCTAAGGTGACATATAAAGTTTTCACATGTGGATGAATTTATTTATCTCTATATCTAATTTTTTATTTTTGTTTTATTTTTTTAATTTTTTTACATCTCAGTTAAAAAAGGGTTTGAGATGTATGATCCTTACCACTATTGAAATTTTATGTATGCATTCCAAATATGTCTTCAGTAACTTCATTGATTTCTATGTTGGCCTCTTCTAAATTTACCAGGATATAGTCATAGCCCCTACAATAGAGGGTGTTGCCAAATAGGGTGAAGAAGAAAGTATGTTGGATGAAGGATGTGTGTTGAGTACATGAAGGATTTAGAGGGATATAAATATACTGGGGATAAGTATATGTGTCATGATGTAAATAGTGAATGGGATCAATAATCTTATGTTTAACAAGACTAGGAGTAACTGCAAGTTGGATGATTTGAGAATTTAATGTTGCATAAATGATATATTCAATTTATGATGGGAACCCATCTTGAAAATATGCAAATGTAGAGGATATATTAATGTTATATATCCATTGGTGCCATAGAAAAGTTTTCACCAAAGGATTATTTTTTATTGTTTTGATTGGGATTTTCCAATAACACAAAGAGGTTTTCATTAAGGGAATTATATATTTTATTTTCTATATTTTGATTTGGGTTTTGAATGAAATTTGTATTTTGATCATAGGATAGTGCCTCAAAAATATTTTCACTATGAGATGTCAATTTTATATTTAGACTATAAGATTCATTTTGATTGAGGTACACTTCTTGTTCCTCAGAATATGCATATGTTTCTTGATGCTCTTTTGGAAAGACCAATTAGGAAGTCTATAATTATTTTATTATAATGGATGTAAGTTAAATATAATTAATATCATCAGTCCCAATCAAAAGGTGTAGGATACTAGCTTGCAAGATGGAAGGTAGGATTGGTAATGTTGATGAAAGGAGTGATGGCAACGTAGTCCTCATAGAAATTATGAATGAATCTTGTTTTGATTATGAATGAATTTCCCTAAAAACCTCAAAATTATCACTAACATCTTTAAATTGACTTTCAAATGGTTTGTATCTGATGTTATGGGGTCTATAATTTACTTCAAAATGGATAGGTTCGATAACTCCTTGCTCATGGATTTCTTTGTCTATAATTACCTTTATCACTTGGGGTACATGTTCTAGGATGATGGGAGATTTAATAATTGATAAGGGTTTGGGTTTTAAGCTAATGGGTGACAAGCTATGTTAGTTAAAGGAGGTTTTGTCCAAGATAGGATCTTGGTCATAAATTGGATCTTTGTCAAAAATGGGATCTTGATAAAAAAAAATGGGATCTTGATCAAAGATGGGTTTTTGGTCAAAGATAGGCTCTTCAATAAAGATGGGTTGTTCATCAAAAATAAATGGTAAACTAAGGTTGTCAAAGGTAGGTTAATAGACTATGTATTGGCTGAAAATGGATGTGTCGAAAAAGGGATCTTGAGAAATGGATGGAAGTTTATGACCTTGACTTGTAATTAGTGTGTCTTGACTAGGCTCAGGAAAGACATCTTGGCATATCCCCAAACTATGATTTTCAGATGTGGATACACTTGGCTCTACCTTAATGTACCCTTTGTTAATCAAATCTTGGATATAATGTTTTAGTCTGTAAAATGGTTTGTAGAATGACCTTAAATTTATTGATAATCACAATATTCTTTAAGTATATACCACTTGGGTTTTGGGACATTTAGTTCAAAGTATTTGGTGTTTGTAAATATGACTAAGTTTGCATCGACCAATTTTTAAAATAATACATCATAAATTTCCCCTAAAGGGGTGATTTTTTTCTTAATAAGCACATTAATGTTTTTGATAGGTTTGGAGCTTTGAATTTGTTGTAACTCTGGGGGTGGAACGACACTAGATGGTAGAGGTATTAGAATTGGATTATTTTTACTAGTGTAATGAGGGATGTTGGAATTAAGACTGTAACTAATAAATGGGAAACTTGATTTATTTTGGAAAATAGGGTCGCTAGTGATAGTATTATGTCAATGTGGAATGTTTTTAGCTTCCATAGTAATGAATTGGGATAGAGAGGTAGCTTGATCTTGTAAGGATGGATTTGTTAGATTTGTGTTGAAGGTGAAAGTATTCAGATTTGGTGGATTTGTCAATGTTGATGGACTTGTGAAAAAGTTTGGACTTGATGGATTTGTGAAGGTTGATGGAATTGAATTTGTTGGGTTTTTGAGAAAATGTGAATTCGATGTGGTTTGGTTCAAATTTTGGAATGGGTTAAATTTAGAACCAAATGGCTAATTTTGATGAATGTGAAGAGGTTGGTTTTGAAGGGTGTAGGAGTTTAAAGGTTGATTTGGATTTGACTAGATTTGGGTTTGATTTGTGAATGGATTTTGGTTCAAATATAGATTTAAAAGTGATGGTGAAAGTTAATCAAAAAATTTATTTAAATTGATGTTAAGGTTGGAAATAGATGGATTGTTGAATGCATTTTGATCTGTGATTGGTGAATTTTGATTTGTGGATAGGGTGGCACTTGTAAAATAATTTTGAAGATTAAAGATAAAAAATTGATTTGATGTTGTTCCTAAAGTAAATTTTGGATGTTGATCTATAGGTAAACATGAATAAGCATTCAAGTTTAAAATTGATTGGTTATGGTTTGGGTTGAATTGGTTGGTTGGGAAACTTGAATGGATATTCAAGTTTAGATTTGATTGATGGATGGATGAGGATGAATACATATTAAAAATTGGATTTGGATTTTTTGGATGATTTATTGGTGAGTTTTCAATGATACTAAAAGTTTTATTTAGATTTTTTGGATGATTGATTTAATGTTGATTCAAATATGTGTTGAATCAAAATTGGTTGGATAAAATCCTAGATGAAGACAAGGATTATTTAGATTTGGATTTGTGATCGAATTGATCAAGGGGTTGTTAAAAATAGAAATGTATCTTGTAATTAGTGATGTTTACTAAGGGAAAAACTTGAGTCAATAAACAAAAAAGACTTGAAACTAAAGAAAAATACCAAAGTGACTAAGAGTTTGATTGTCAACTAAATGCTTTTGATTTTTTAGATAAATTTGTATTTAAGATGTTTGGTACCTTTAATATTAAAAATAACTTTTTTTTAAACCAATAATATTACAACACATGGTAAACATAAGGAAACAAAAAAAATCTATTCTAAACAGTCAAGAAATTGCACAAAAAAGGTGAAAACTAGGATGAGGATCATGAACAACTATTGGGCATTCCAATGTCACTGACTCATCTATACTCTTAGTTATGGCCTAATATTTCAAGGGAATAATAATGGAGTATCCTATCATTCCCATGGACCATTAAATATAGTTTTGAAGGTATGTGTAAGGTAAATTCTCAACACTAACCACTAACTGATGCACCAAAGTCAAATAGCAAAAGAGGTTATCCTAGGCTTAAGGTTTTGAAAAAATATCTAGTGGGTAAAAATCATGGAAGAAATAGGTAAAATGATGTACACTATTGGGTCTTGTCCCAAAGTTACCAACATAGTTGTAGGGGTCTCAGTGTGTTGATAATTGAAAATCTCATATTTCAAGGTAGTTATTGAATCCCTGGGTAATGGAGAATGAAATATCCTCACATCATGGTGTTCTTAAAACACACAACCACTTAGGCAATTGAAATAGTTAGATCTAAATTTATATACCTTATCAATAAACAAGGTTTGGCATACTACATGGTGAAATTCATGGTCAATAGAGCCCCTAATAAAATAAAAATAAAAGTAAGTATTCATTTCTAATTTTTAAGTATCATCATCAATATAACACCAAGGAAAGAACATACATGGCTACTACTTGGATAACATAGATAATTATGGAAAGTTTTCTAATTTTTGAGTATCATTACCAATGTAATGCTAATAAAAAATAATATATGATTTCTAAAACCAAAAACAAAATACTGAAATGAATAGTTTGTGGATGTCCCACCAAGTGTGCCAAAAATGTTTCACTAAATTTTATCTATTATAAGTCTAAAGGAAAATAGAAATAAGGATGGGGGTAAGTGATTAGAATGAAATTGGATTTGGTTTGCATGCCATATCCAAATATTATGATCACTCATTTTTGGATGGGGAGGACTACTTTCAAGTAAGAAAACACTATCACAAGATGTTTGTTAGTAGTTAAATGAGTGGGTTGCCAAGCTACGTGCTTGTTCCAAGAAGTGTGAAACTTATTTAGAGATGAAAGTCCACTTTTGAGAGATAAAATAATAATAAATAGCGAAAAGAGAGGTAAAGAGAGAGTGAAGAGAGATAAGATTACCATTATTAACAACTTGTATGCAATAAAGAGTGATAGGGTATAGGTGATGTACTATGTTTGTATTTTAGAAGTTATTTGGGTAGATTTTAAAGAGATTAGGGAACCCAAAGTCACCAATGTCAGTAGGGGAGTGACTGATATTAGTTATATTTCTGATGTTGGTAGTGAGGTGATCAATGTTGGTTAGGCTACCGAGGTTGATAGGGGAAATAATTGTCAGGGAGCTTACAGAAGGCTTTTCTAGGTCTAGTAAATGGTTTGGATCAGGTCTGTAAGGTTGGGAGAGTTATGAGTGAGAGATTATGGCTTGGGTATATTTGGTTAGAGGTTTTGTGTGTCAGGTTAAGGGAAAACAATTGAAGAAGCTTTGTAACTCCCTCACAGGGGTTCGGATAGAAGTGCATAAAGCAATACATAGTAGATATAAAGTGATAGCAGAATAAATGTTAAAAATACCTATAGGATAAGTGATGTACTTAGATATAGTGGTCACTGAATGATAAGTACCAGGTTGACAGTCCCTATCAGGGAGTCTGGACCTGAATGCCTAAACAAAGAGAAAAAGTGGGTGTTGTTGGTCCTTAAGAGCTCAGTTACTGATTATGATTGACTTACACTAGATGAATGTAAGCCAGGATGTGAAAAATAGAATGCCCAGAGCTTGAATGCAAGTAAGAATGAATTTTATTGATTTTTGCTAACCTAAACTTCAAGTTGGAGTTTAGCTTATATTGTCGACATCAGATATCCCACCAATGTCAGTCATGGGTTGATCGATGACAACGGCCCTAAAATAGGTAAACCTTACTATTTTGGACTTTTTTTATTGTTCTTCATGCCAAGTGTGACACCCATTATAAAATGGTAAAAATAAGAAGTTAGGAAGGAGCTAGTTGACTAGGAATTTAGTTTGGAAGTGGGAATAAGTCTTAAGTAGTTATGATGAGGGGACCAAGTCTTTAGGTGACTCATCAGATGAAAATTAGTCATAGGGAAAGGTGGCCAGGTAAGGTGGAAATAGAAGTTTTTAATTAACTTAATTTATTATTTTAAATTAATTAAATGTGTGAGGGGTAAAAGTATGGGTTAGGGAGGTTAATTTTTATTATTGAAAAATGGGTTAAAAAGGGGGTTTAGCACAGGGAGTTATGCATGTGTGTGTGACTTAATTTTGGTGTCTACAGTAATTACTAAGAATTTTGGAAACAAAATCAAAGCATTAGTAAAAATAAATTGAATTTTTATTTGATTATTTTTGCTAACTTTATTTGGCAAACTTTCTATAAACAAGTTATTAGAATGTTTTCTTAGGCTTGTCACAAGGTAACCTATAATAGAATAAGTGAAAAACCATAAAAATGAAGCAAAAAACACCTTTCTATTATGAAATAATTGTTATACAGATAGATAATAAAAGTAAAATTGAAATAAAATCAATGAAAGAAAAATACAAAAAGCACAAAGTATGAAATAAATAGACCTATGCTTAAAAAATGATTTCTCTACCAAAAACAACAATTTCACCACCAATAAAGATGAATTCTTTGCTAACAAAGATGAATTCGCTATTGATAACAATGATTTTGCTATGGAAAAATACAATTTCACTGTGGGTTATGATGAATTTGATGTTGATAAGGATGAAATCACTACAGATAATGATGAAATCATTATTTCCTAGCAAAAACTATGTTAACCCTACAAACAGAATAGAAAATACAAAAAAGGCAAAACAAGACAATTTGACTATTATGGTCTACAATTTTTCTATTTTTGCTTCTGAATTCATTGTTATGTAGAAGAGCATACACAATCGAATAAAAATTATTGATAACAACTTGTAGCTCATACCAACACTTAAAAAAATACAAGATTAAATGTAAATACAAATATAAATAATAAAAATTGAATGAGAAATGTTATCTAATTGTAAAAATGATGATCAAAAGATAAAAAAGATGAGGGAAGAGTTCTATTGGGCATGCCATAAATGTATGAAGTAAGTTTAGATATGGAAATAAATTAAACTAATTCTAATCTAATGTAAATTGTAGAGCAACAAATAAATAAAACAATAATCATAAACTTTATGCTTTGAATGCATGAGTTTTTTCCATTGTGATATACATTCAATTTGCTCTTGTAAAATATGTGGTGCTCACTCCTCCAATTCAAAATAGAAAGGGTAGAGTTTTGGTGCAAAAATAAGTCTTTGGCTCACCTTGATTTATTCTTATTCACTTGTGTATAGATCTTTGATTTCTTGATTATGATTGTGATCTCTGGATTTCATGATTAGATCCTTGAAAATGGAGATTTACAAGTGTATTTATAGATATTTAGAGAATAATTCAATGGTGGAAAATGATTTGGAATTTTTCAATGATCCAAATGATAAATGGTGGCTAATGAGTCCTCACCCATGAGTAAGAAAACCATTTTAAAATGATTGAGAAAAGCATGGGGTTAGTTAGCTAAGTTAGTAGGACTAAGTCAATTTCCTTGACAACTCAGGGATGAGTCATAAGAGGTTGATAATTTTATGGATTTGGTTAGGACGAGGGAGAAAAATGTGGGAGATGTTTGGATGAGGTGGAAAATCCATATTTTTATTTTAAAAATAAGGATTTAAGTGTGAATAATTGACTAATTTTACTTATTCAATTATTTGAATTTGGGAGGAAATGCGAGGAATTAATTTAAGAAGAATTATTAAATATATTTAGGTGTATTTAAAAACTAAATAAAATTTAGATGTCTATAGTTACTCTCAGTCCCAAAAAACATAAAAATATGATGGTCTTATCAAGAGCATGTGCATAAGTCTTTGGCCCCACCACAACCAAAATTATGTCAAATCTATAATTAGCAACATTGTGTGTGAATCAAAATACAGATCTTCATTTTTTAACCAATCATTATATATTTCATTATGAACCAACATCCCATTTTTAAATTAGACCATTTATCCTATGCCTAACATTATTTACCCATATTGGAAACACGTTCCTTTATAGAGGCAATGAAGACATCTTATCTTGAAGTTTTAAAGAAATATAACAAATGACCAACAAAAATCAAAACAATATTATTAGAGTTCAAATCAATAGTAGGTTATTGATAGATTAGTTATTTAAAATAAGTGTGGGCTAATAATTTATAAAAGTTAACTATTATAGTTATATAATATGTTGATCAGGATGTGTATATCCTCATCATCAAGAACAATAGAACTATTATTTCATACCTTTACATGTGCCTTTCCTTTCCCTCTATCTTGCCTTACCATATTTTCATACCTTTCCATAAATTTAAACTACAGTGACTTGAGGTCCTTTGAGACTATGTAGGCAGTGCTCAATTCACATTGAGGTCAGCTCGATCACCCCTTTTACCATAATATACCATTATTTGCATCATATTGGACCCTATACCATTTCCACCATGCCATTAAACCTTCACCAACTAGTTTATTTTTACCTAACCCCACCTACCATTTTTGGTCTTGGTTATGACTCATTTGTACTTTAGGCACATTCAATGGTTGATGAAAAATTCAATTCCAATATTTTTTTAGAGTTACATGTTTGTATGGAAGTATATGAAAATAATATGATAGTGGTCATATAAATTGCATCATTCATTTGTTGTTATGTTTCATTATGGGTTCCACTAATTATAACCACCTTTGGGCAAAATCAATGTCCCACCCTATGTTGCTAATAATAATTGCCTATGGGAAAATTATTACCACTAACCGTTTGAAATTTTTTCATAATTATAACCACCTATGGGAAAATTAGGGATAACACCTTTACCATGCATCAATGCATCACCTTGCCATTATTATTTCCATTTGCCTTGCCATTTATATATGCCTAAGCCTTATTGGTACTTATTCAAATGCCTTTTGTTTAATTATTGTTTGAAATTTTACCTTTGTAAGTGCATCTCTTCAGCTAAGTAGTTCCTTGTGCCTTTTTTTTAATATTTTATTTATGTTGCTTATCCCAAAAAACATAACAACATTAGAAATTGATATGAAAAATGAATAAAAAATTTACCCTTAACCTTTGTTTATTCTGATCTAGAGCACTCTCATTATTTTACAAGTAACTTCAACCATGATCTTGCCATTTTGAGAACAATCTAGGCCCACACTCTCTCTATTTTATGAGTTATACCAGTTAGTCTCTCTTAATTCTCAATCAAATTGAAACACTTATAAAACCTCTAAGCATTTGTAAACATTATAGAAAAACCCTAAAAATCATAAAAATTGGCTTAGGATTTTCACAAGGGATATAAAGCTGTCAAAAATTTTGGGTTGAGTTATCTTATTTATTCAATTTATTTATGGACCACCTTGGTATTTTTCCTCCCATTTCTAGGAGAACTACCTTGGTCTAAGGTCCACATAGACTATGAAAATAACACTTGGATACATGGGGTATCTTGGGTCAGTTTAGCCACATTCACACTTTCTTTTCTTTTTCGACTACTTTTTTGCCTTAAGGATTCTGGGACTCCTAGATATTTCACAAGTAACCACGTATTACTTATTTTCGTCATCCTTATATTATCTTATCCCATGATCTTACCATTTTATGATACCCTTGTGTGCATTGTTCATTTGAACAAAACACATTTTTTCACTCTTGGTTTTTCATACACTTTCACCATTTTATAAGTTTTTTCTCTTTCTCAACCTTAGATGCAGTGGGCACTCTAAATTCCTAATTCAATTCATTTGTGCAAGCTCATCTCCTGTCTTTTAGTGTGGTTTTAATATGAAAAGGGAAATATAATTGATCTATAAATCAATCCTAACTCAGAAAAGATAAATCCTACATACACTTTTGATTGTCAATACATTAGATATTTGGGGTCATGACCAAGATGGATCTACTATACCTAGCTAAAGGATATATTACCACAATAATATCACTAGGGAGGGTTCAAAAGCCTTTGGTCAATCAAAACTATGCAATAACCCTAACTAGGTCCTATGCTTCCATATTCAATAACCTAATAAAAATTAATGTAAAGTCTAATCTAGTGCTCACCAAATCTTGAGGCATAAAGTGGGGGTAATAAAAATTAAAATTAAACATGAAAAGAAGACATATACTCATGTCAATGTATATAGATTCCTAATTCATGGGAGAGAAGTACAAATGCATATCTATCTACTCTTACAATTGAGGAACAAATGTAGGAATAATTACCTTTGAATACGAACCCTTTGAGCCTCAATCTCTCCCTTCGCCAAGGTATTTACAAAAGGTTATTGTGGCATGTAAGGATAAAAAGGATAAGTCAACTTAGGATACACAACCTATCTATGTATCCAAAATACTTATCTACAAGATGAGATCTATATCTCCAAATAAAGTATGAAACCCTAAGATATCTCCTTAAGTAGAATGGTGGATTAGTAGATGCGTAATATATATCTCTTCTTATTATTTTCTCTTAAAAATGACAAAATGAATGGGTTTATATAGCTGAATCTAACCCTAGTCCTTTGTTAAATTTTAGCTAACTAATTAACTCTATATTATTATGATAAAATAAAATTAGGTCATACTCTATGTCATCCAAGGCCTGACCTAAACCCTAAATTAGTTTTATCAATTAGAGTATATGGTCGATGGGGTTAATAGTGTATCGTAAACTGTTAAAAAGTATTTTAGGATATGGAAGTGATAATTAATGTATAAAATGACTAGAGGGTAAAAAATATAAGGCAAATCTTAGGGGATTATTTTTAAAATATGGTTGTGTGGATAGTAAGTGGTAGTAAATGGGACAACAATCCTATAAAGCACCAATGGTCTACCTGTCCCTTTCCCAGTGCACCCCTTAAGGCATGCACTTAGAAATATTGATACTCGATGGATTTTTTGAAGAGGTAAAGCATCAATAATTCATAAAGTTTGAAAATATTATGTGTATACATGTGCCCCACTTAAATCCCATCACATGTCATGTAGGTGCAACAAGAGATGGTGCTTTAGGAAAAGAACATAACAAAACACAACATTAAAGATGAATAAATTATAGTAAGGAGAAAATAAGATAAATAAAAGGACATAATTAAAAAACATATACATTTACTTATCTTAGTGTTGTATATAAATAAGGAGATGCAAGAAATGTGAAGGTGTCCATTGTGGGGAGCATTAGGTGAACTTGTAGAAGTCAAAAGAATAAGAGTGAAAAATAATTTTTTTGTAACATATACATATAATAGGTTAAAATATTCTCTATGATGTTAGGATTCTAGAATATTTTATGGTTCAAAAAAAGAGCTAGTAGAGACAAAGATATGATTAAAATACAAAAGATAGTGATAAATATTTGAAAGGCAAATAAATTTAAATAGTAAATATAAATAGGGTGAAAATTAATTCATTTGTTATTTTTACTATTATGTGAAAATAGAGCTATAAGAGACCTAGTTGGAGACCAAAGATCCATCATGGTGAGGATATAATAACTGAGATGAAGAGGATGCATACCGACCGTAATGAGTGAAGCAAAGGTAAGCAATTGGAAATTTCAAATTTTTAAATATTTTTATTTAAAATTAAGAAAAAAATCTAAAATGGATTGGTAGGAAAAATATAGGTACTAGAAAGAACCCTAAGAAAATTTTAGTTAAACCAAGGGTAAATGAGGTATTGGGTAGGAATAAGTCAGACCAATAAATGCCCAAGGCATTTACGGTAAATGGTTAAAAATTCACCACTATGGATAAACACTTTTCAATGGGAGGTGGATGGAGATGCCAATGAGGTGGGTATTATCAACCAAAATTTTACCCCAAGTCAAATTAGGTAAACCCCCTATATGTTTAAACTTTCCATAAAATCCTTTATGTTAAAAAATGGTTACCATGGTCCTAAATGAAATCAATTCATACTTTGAAGGTCATACAACATACTTTAGCCTTTGTCATATTTGTCCTTTTTATTAATGTCCTTTTATGCCACCTTTTTGGTCATTTTAAGGAATTTTACATGAATTTCATCAAAAAGACAAATTTCAATAATCAGGATAATGTATTTCATGTTAGATAAGGCATAGAGAAAGCTTTCAAATTGAAATGTTATAGGTTCAATGTAAAAATAAGATCACCTAAAAAAAAGTCAATTTTAGTTGTTTATACAAACTGGGGTGACTCATCTATAGGTGTGAATGCTTTATATATGTGTTTTGGCATCCCTATAGGTCATTTCAAGCTAGGTGGTTTCAATAGATCCAAAATTGATGAAAACTAGTTCCTCTCTTGTATCACTCCTTTAGCTCAAAAACAATCAATGGTTTGCATTTGGTACAGACTGGAAAAGAGGAGTTGGAAAAAGTGTACTTGGTATATGTTAGGGGTCCCTATGAGCTTCCATTTCATGTTTATAGTTTTATTATTGATTACTTTTGATGTATGAAAAATTATTATGATTTTTCATACCTCCAAACTACTTATGCAATCCTAATGGGTCAGTTTTTCTCATCTTGTTACACTTTGGAGATTGGTTTGTTTTAATTAAGTAATGTATGTATAATTGTAGATGATATCCACCCATTTCATATTGACTTAAACCTGGTTTGGCATGTGTGGTCATGGAAGGATAGGCAAAACCATCTCTTTATTCTAGAAGTGATTACCAATTGTCTATAGAATAGTGTTTGATAGTTGTAGAGCTTATTATTCTATGAGTGGCTTCAAGTCAAAGATAATACACTTGTTTTCAACCCCTCAGAGCACGGCTATTTATATTCTCCATTAAATTTTTGTATTAAAGAATATCATTTATGGAAGGTAAGGTCTAGGACTCTTGATACAATCAAGTAACCCTGAAATAGGCACCTACATGTTTCTACTATAAACCCAGTTATGTTCAGACCTAAAAGAGGGACCAAAGCATGTTTGGAAGAATTTGAGTTTACTTTGGAATCTCAAACAAATTCATGGATCAAGAGAAGATTATTGTGTGAGTGGTGAAGACCTAAAGCTAGAGTAACATAGTCAATAATCATAAATGAATACCATAGAGGCCTGAGACATTGATAAAGTTGAAAGAGATTAAAGAATGAGAATTTTGGGTCTAACCACAAGATATATCTCATATCTACTTTTTAAAATGGTAAGACATCTTCAAACCTCAACTTAGGATCAGACACTTGAATTCAATGTTCATAGATTAGGAGAAAGGTAAAAGGTAAAGAGTTGGATAAGGTTGTAAAATGGGAAGGTTTACCTTAGTTTTTTTGAAAAAGGGATTTTGATCCTATAGTTTCAAGAAGCCAAAATGAACCTAGAGCAATACAACTTGCACACCTATAATGCATCAATAGTAAAGATATAATTACATGGTCTCAAGGTAGAAATGAGTCTATCCAAGTATGAAATGGTCCTAGTGACTTCAAGATAAACCAAAAGTGTGAAACATAGTCTTCAAACATATAATATCACATAGATAAATATCTTGATTTCCTAATGAAAACCTACAGTTTGACTCAAGAGACAGAGTGACCTTCAGCTAAGGAAAGATACAGGTTTGGCTAGTAGGCATAGGTGTAGGATGAAGATAACCATGTATAAATCACTCTAAAATTGATAATATCACCCTTTCATTTGATTTTTATAGGTAATATGAATAGATTAGGTTTTGGCTGGGCAAAGGTTCTTAAGCATATTAAATCCAGGATTGCACTAATAGGCCTATAGCTAGTTTTGAGAATTTGAAGTGTTAAGGCCTCTATAAAGGTGATCAAGCTTTATAAATTGGTAGAAGGTGTCATCATGGGTTGAAAAATAACTCCATGGTCTCATTTAGGTTATAATAACAATGGAGTTCTCACTATTTTGTATCAGACTTGGGACACTCAATAAATAATGTATCTTGCAAACCTAGTGCATTGATGGTGAAAGGATGAATGGCAGAGTTTTGAGGCATTATGAGATGATGTGTAAGACTTAAATGGAGTTAAATTAGTGTTTAAGAGGTCCTAAAATCACTATGACCACTCATAGGTGGTCACATACTCAAAAAACCTAGTCTATACCTTTGAGTCCTAAAACTGGACATTAACCTCTTGGATTTTAATTTCACCCCTATGATCATGTGATCTCCCAAAATAATGTTATATATTTAATGATAAAATTTATGGTTGATTACACTCATTAGTTTGAAGATAATAACTCATATTAACCATTTTTGGCCTTAATTTGTCTCAAAGGTGTCTATAATGCATAGAAATTACCCAAGAATCAACTTATTTCACTCATAATTGTATGAATGAGATGCATGGGCTCTTGATCACTTATATAAAGTTTAGTTAGGTAATTTAATTTAATTCATTGGCATTGTTTCAAATTTTAGAGACCTAACCTTTATGAACCATTGCTGAAAACCTAAACTACCTAAAACCCTCAAAAGATCCTAATGAGAAAAAGATGAAGACAAATACATCCATAAGTGGTAAATTGGCCTAGAAAATGATCTGGATCTAATTTTTACTCTCTTAGGCTCCTTGCTACTCAATTATTTGGTACCATCACTTGCATGGATGGGTCAAATTCTATGTTTTTTTCAATATTTGAGGTGATTTAAATGTGCAAAAAGTAATAGATGAGTGAAATTCATGGTGTAAGGTGTATATATATGTATTATAACTCCTAATACCACATTATCACATTAGTCATGTATGGAAACTCCTCTATTAAGATGATTGTTTTAGGTAGTCTTTGATAGAATAATGATAAGCAAGGTGACTCCCAAGTTGAAGATGAGATGTGTGGTTTTAATTTTTATTGAGGTTTATATGATATACCAAAGGAAAAATAAGTTATAAATATGTATCTTACATCTCTAAAATGAAATTTCTTGAATATATTCTAGTCACCCTAATGAAAAGTGTGAGAACCTAGGCCTAGAGGTCTAGTGAGTTACTGCATAGGTAAGTAACAGGCAGAAAAGAAAATATCATTAATTGGAAGGTTGAATAATGATCTACACCAATCATGTTTCCACCTTTTGAATTCAATACACATCTATTAATGACTTCCAAGGTAGTTATGGATATTTAGTGAAATCCTCATCAAGAAGAGTAGTTTCAATAAAGACAATGAAGTGTCCCTAAGCCAACTTGAAGAAGATGTCATGTTTCAGATAGACACTTGTCTAAAATAACCTCATGATTTGTATTATAACTCTCTCTCTTGGATTTTAACTATTATTCAAAACTTTACACTTGGCATTGTGACTCTTCAATGTCACTCTTTCTCTCTCTTCTCCTATTGCTTTATATATTGAAGCCATTTTGGCATTGTAAACTATCTAAAATTGATATAATAAAGCCTTGCTAGTTTGACATCTTGTTTTTCTTTTGAATAAATTTATTAAGTTGGTTTACCCTTTGAAATTCTTGCCTAAGTATGTCAAGTAGTACATTTGGATGACATGTAATGATTGTTTTCTATTTGCTTCCATTCTACTCTTGTATGCATTATTTAAGTAATATTTATTCTAATAGGTCTCATAAAGTGTAAATGATTTTTAGGTGTATTTGAAGTGTGGATAATATTATTAGTGTCTAATATCATACCTCATATTCAATCACCTTTAAATAATTTGCCTTCATAGTGTAAGTTTAATTATGTTTATGGATATATCCTTGGTGTATAACCTCTATTAGTGTAGGTTAATTTCATGTTTTTATCTTCCCTTTTCACCCCCAACAAGTGATTATACTAGTGTATTTGAGAGCCTAAATAGTTAGATCAAGGGAACTAACCCATAATATAGAGATCTATCTCTTGTAGCAATTTGCCTATACTCAAAGATAGTTCTATGTTATCCTAAATTTGATAATATTTTATTGAGTTCTCTAGGGTAAAATTTTAGGATATAAAAATTATGGCACACTTGATGGGACCTTTGGTCCAAGAAGGTTTTTCAAGGTGGATGTTGGTCTTGATAACAAAGAGGTTGTAATAGTCTACTTCCTACAGTATCTAGCAACTCAAGCAATTGACTCTTGTTGGCAATATACTGCATTATTTCATGCCTAAGGTAAACACAACAACTCATCCTAAAATCATTCCTTTTTATTTCCAAGATCTTCCTTATTATTCAGTCAAAGCATATAGATTTTATAACACCCATCCTTACCCAAAGAGATCATACCTTACTCATATAACTATAATAAAGTCTTAATTGGCCCAATATTGTAAAATCCTAAAGTTATCATGGTTAGGAACCTACATTTTGTTGCTTTCAATGGCTATAGTCCTATAATACTTTCCCATTATGATGACATTCCTATATCATCCCTCAAAAGTGTCCCTTCATACATAGGTGAGACTATCATTACTCTTATTGATCACATTAGAAACATTTCCAAATTTTGAAATATACATCACATCATTGAAGAGAATATAGACATTGGGCTAATGGATATTTGTTTCAAGGGGAAATCTCTTGATAGGTATGGTAATTTGGCTCCTAAATTTATCACTACATGGGATGAGTTAGGTGATTCTTTGAGGAGAAAGTTTGAGGACAAGAGTGACAACTTGTCATTGACTAAGCATTTGACCAACATAAGGAGAGAACCTTAAGAAGATATTCAAGACTTCAACACAAAGTTTTAGAAGACATGGGATAGGATCCAAATCTTGCTATGACCTACTGCACACCATGCTTTCCTTTATTACCTTAAGGATTTTGATAGTGATACTTCTATGATGGTTCAATCTATGGGAGGGAACACATTTCCTAATGCCTATAAAGTGGCCATTAGGGAAGAAAACTATTTGATTCAGGATAGGAAGATTTTTCCAAGACCCCATATTCCTCTATTTATTGATTTACAAACCTATATACCTATTGTTGTTCCTATCCCTACACCAAAATATAATCCAACTTCCCCTAGTTAGTTATTTAAGTCTAAGGAGGAAGAAAGAATTGAGGATCTTAATCAAGAGTTTTTAGGTCTCAAAAGGATCATATAGTAGTAGAAAGTGAGATATTTTCAAAACCCATATCAACACAATTAGTCCTATCCAAACTATCAAGGTAATAGACCACCCTTTAAAGTTCATCTTCAAGGTCAAGAACAACTAGTTGAAGCCAAAGCATATAATGGTTATAATCCCAATGTTCCCTCCACCTCAAAAGAATTAGTGACTATTAAAAACAACATTACTCAAGAGCATGAGCATCAAAATCTATGGGATCAACCTCATGATCCATCTACTTATGCTAGTGAGTCCTTCAATCAAGCTTTCATGGCAAATTTGGGAACAATACCATCTATGACTCAAGATAAAACACTTAATGGAGAAGAGAAAAATGGAGAGATTACTCAACAAGGGTCTACTTTAGTGAATTAGAAATATTATGATGTGTGTTCTATGAATTACTAAGGGTAATCAAGTAAATATTCAAGTCCTATAACTTCAAACATAAGATCAAAGAGAAAGGAAATTGAAGAGATTCAAGGGGTTGGTAATAGTCCATCAATGAGCTTTCAATAATCTCAAAGGCTAGGTATGTATAATGCAGTCCTAAATACACAAGTAGGTCAAATAATTTAGATTTCTAATATTTATTTCACACCTCATAATTCTCAAGTTATAGGCATCACTATTCATATTAGTGGACAAGCTAAGGTTAGTGGATCTTTCACTAACATTGTAGAGAAGATGAATAAGGATTGTGTAAATGTATAAATATAGGATACACTAGAAATAATTGGAAAAACAAACTTGCTACAAGAAGAGTTGTCCAAATTTAGCTTAGCAACCAAGTAGCCTAGTGGGAAAGAGGTAGCATTGATAAAAATATTGAAGCATAGTGAAGGATAGACAAACAAAATTGAGAAAATAGATAAACCTCCTCCATTTTATCTCTTTATCATCATTTGAGATGCTTTGGTTCACACTTATTTTATTGATAGTGTAGCAAGTACTACAATCATGCCCAAGTAACTAGTTGATAAGTTGAATTTGAAGTATGAGCCTCATTACAAAGGAGTGCTACAATTATATGGATAAGCTACTAAGGCAATTGGCATAATCAAAGGTTTGTAATTTTTTATTCATGCTTGTCATAATTTCACTATTTATCAATATGTTATGGCTTTTGATGTGCCACCTCACTTTTCCCTTTACTTGTCAAAAAATTTTAATGGTAATATTGGAGGATACTTGACTTCAGATTGGTCTTATATGGCATGTAAGACTAGGTATGGTGTTAAAGTATCAGTAAAATACGAACCTCTATCTCAATTTCATGTAGATCCATATGTGCCTTATACATCAAACATGAATTTCAATATCAGTGATGAAGAAGATCATCCTAGTGATCAAAAACCTTTAACACCTCTTGATGGCATAATTGACTTATACCTTGATGAATGGGGAGTTGATAAGTATGGATTTTATCCATATGAATATATTTAACAAATTGGTCTTGAAACATACATCCTCCATGAATAATGTGATATATATCAAGGTAAATTTTGATGACACTCTAAAATAGGTTGCATGGGGAAACTACCTTTTGCACATAGATGATGATGTCATTATTCCAACTATAATAAAGTTTGATAGTCCTAGTGAGAATTTAGTTCTACTTGACAAATAAGAGAACACTCATGAGCATGAATATCAAGAAAAGGTAGATGATATGTGGTAGAAAAATCAATGCCATAGTGTAGAATTTTAAATATTTAAGTAGGTCTATAACTCTTCAAAAGGAATATAAACCTGATGATGAGGTCAACCAAGTACCTAATGAGAAGAAAGAAGAACTTGGGGTCTCTACCAAGAAAAAAAATACTTTGGTAGACCATGAAGTGTTTTATAAACAATAATACATCCCTGATGACTCCAAACAATAAACATATCTTGATTCAAATACATTTGAAGTTGGGAAAGATTTCATGACTCAAAATGATCAAATTGAGAAGTACCAATTGGATATGATAAATGTCAAGTAGGATGTAAAGTCAATTAATCCTCTAGAAAATATATATGGAGTGTTCATAAAAGTTAAAAATGATACACTTTCAGTTATTAGAAGATCTAAAAATGGTAAGTCATTTGACTATCTTCATAAGTAAGTTTTTACTCACAAACATTCATCATTTGATAGTTTGTTTTCATGGAGCAGTAGTGATCCTAGAAACATTGTCTTTGATCCTAGTTGAAGCAAAGAAGATTTTATCCTTCACCTCAAGTGTTTTGAATTCTTGTATATATTAGGATTGGTGTGTGTTTTCCATAAGTGTTGGGCACATTATTTGGTGTGAGTTTTTGGTGTTGTCCCTAAGTGCTTAGCAAGCACATGTGTGTGTTTTATTGTCTTATTTTATGTGTTTATTTAATTTTATGTTTAGTGTGATTTTTTCATATTTTAATAGGAATATTAGTGTCAATTTTATCATATGAGTGACTCCATTTAATAATAGGAGGTCAAGGCAACTAGTCCTTAGCATATCAAGCATGGTACCCCTAGAAATTGTAAAAATGTTAACCAAAATTTTACCCCAAGTCAAATTGCATCAGCCCCCTGCATGTTAAAAATTTTCATAAAATACCATAGGTTTTAAAATGGTCACCATGGTCATAAAGTAAGTCAATTCTTACTTTGAGGTTCATACAATATGTTTTAGCCTTTGTCATATTTTTCTTTTTTCTTAATGTCCTTTTATGCCACCTTTTTGGTCATTTTAAGGAATTGTACATGAATATACTCAAAAGGACAAATGGAAAGAAGTAGGATAATTTATTTCATGTAATATAAGGGTAAGATAAGGCTTTGAAATTGAAATATTGTAGGTTAAATGTAAAAATAAGAATATCACCTATAAAAAATTTAATTTTAGTTGTTTGTATGGATTGGGGTGATTCATTTGTAGGTGTGAATGCTTCAAGAAGGTGTCTTGGAATCCCAAAATGTAATTTTAATGCTCATGTGGTTTAAATAGATCAAAAATTAATGAAAATTGGTTCCTCTCTCCTATCACTTCTTTAGATAGCTCAAAAAGGGTCAATATTTTTCATTTGTTATAGACTAGAGAAGAGGAGTTGGAGCAAGTGAACTTGGTGTATGGTAAGGGTCCCTATGAGATTCCATTTCATGGTAATATTTTTAGGATTGGTGATCTATGTTATATAAACAATCATTAAGATTTTTAGTACCTCCAAACTACCTATGCAATCCCAATGGCTCAATTTTATCTTCTAGTTACACTGTGGATATTAGTCTATGTGAACCAAGTAATGCACATAGACTTTAAGATCATATCCACTGATTTCATATTGACTTCAACCTAGTTTAGCACATGTGGTCATGGAAGGATTGCGAAAACCATTTATTTATGTTAGAAGTGAATACCAATGGTTTTTAGAATAATGTTTGATAGTTGCAAAGTTAATTCTTTTGTCAGTGGCTTCAATTCAAGGATAATACACTTGTTTTGAACCCCTCAAATCATGGTTGGTCATAGTCTCCATTAAAGGTTTGTATTAAATAGGATCAATGATGGAAGGAAATGTCTATGATAATTGATATAGTCATGTAACCCTAAAATAGGCACCTATAGGTTACTACTATAAACCCAATTATGTTTAAACATAAAAGAGGGAATAAATCATGTTTGGGATAATTTGATCTTATTTTTTCATCTCAAACAGATTCATGGATTAAGATAAGATTAATGTGTGAGTGGTGAAGACTAAAAACTAGAGTAACAAAATCAATAATCCTAAATGAATACCATAGAGGCCTACAACATTGAGAAATTTGAAAGAGATTCAAGAATGATAATTTTGGATCTAACCACAAGATAGATCTCATATATACTTATTGAGATGGTAAGACATCTTTAGACCTCAACCTATGATCAAACACTTGAATTCAATGTTCATAGATTGGGAGAAAGGTGCAAGGTACAAATTTGAATAAGGTTAAAAAATGGGAATGTTTACCTTAGTTTCTCTAAAAAAGGGATTATGTTCTTATAGTGTCAAGGATTTAAAATGAACCTAGAGTAATGCAACTTGCACACATATAGTGCATATATAGTAAAGAGAAAAATGCACGGTCTTAAGGCAGAAATGAGTCTATCCAGGTATGAAATGGTCTTAGTGACCTCAATATAAACCAAAAGTGTGAAAATTAGTGACTAAACATATAATATCACCTACAAAAATGTCTTGATTTCCCTAATGAACACCTATAGTTTGACTCAAGAGATAGACTAGCCTTGAGTTAAGGAAAGATACAGGTTTGATTGGTAGGTAGAGGTGTAGGATGGAGATGAACATGTATAAATCAGTCTCAAAGTGATAACCTAACACTTCCATTTTATTCTCAAAGGAAATATGAATAGAGTAGAGTTGGGCAAATGTTCTTAAGCCTATTGAATTCTAACAGGCTTATAGCTAGTTTTGATAATTTGAAGTTTTAAGGCCTCTATAAAGGTGATAAATATTTGGAAATTGTCACAAGGGGTCATAATGGTTTGAATAAGACATACATGGTATCCTTTATGTTATAATAATAGTGTAAGTTCTCACTATTTTGTCTTAGACCTGAGATACTCCACAAGCAATGTAACGTACATACCTAGTGTATTGATGGTGAAAGGATGAATGCTATAGTCTTAAGGCACTGTGAGATGATGTGTAGGACTTAATTAGAGCTAAATAACTATTTAAGAGGTCCTATAGTCATTATGACCACTTATATGTGGTTAAATATTCAAAAAACCTAGTCTATGCCTTGGAGGCCTCGAAATGGACCTAAACCTAATGGCTTCTAATTTCACCCTTATGATCATGTGATAACAAAAAACAATGTTATATATTTCATGGTATAATGGAGGGTTGATGAGACTTAATTGTTTACATAGAACAACTTAGATTAGCCATTTTTTTCCTCAATTTGTCTCAAAGGTATACATAATGCATAGTAGCCACTTGAGAAGCAACTTTTTCGTTCACATATATATGGATGAGATGCATGGGGTCTTGATCACTTATGTATAGTTTATGGATTTCATTTTAATAAATTTAGTATCATTGGTTTAAAGGTTAGGGGACTAACCTTTATTAACCATTTTTAAGAACCTAAACTACCTAAAACCCTCATAAGAGTATGATAAGAAAAAGGTGAAGAGAAATGAATCCATAATGGGTCAATTGGATTGTATAATTATTTCTTGTAACTCTCTTGGGCTCCCTACCTTTCAATTATTATATACCATCACTTGTATGGATGGGTCAAATTCTATGTTTTTTCAATATTTGAGGTGATTTGAAGGTGTACAAAGTAATAGATGAGTGAAAGTCATGGTGGAAGGTGTGTAGAGATGTATTATAACTCCTTATACCCAATTATCACCTTATTAATGTATGGATAATCCTTTTTTAAGATGATTATTGCAAGAAGTCTTGGATAGAATAGTGAGAAGCAAGGTGACTGCCAAGTTGAATATGAGAAGTGTGGTTTTGAATTTTCTTGAGGTCTATATGATATACCAAAGGAAAAATAAGTGTTGAATATGTATCTTTCATCTATAAAACAAAATATCTTGAGTATATGCTAGTCATTGTAGTGACAAGTGTGAGAACCTAGGCCTAGAGGTCTAGTGAGTTACTATATAGGTAAGTAAAAGGTGGAAAAGAGAAGATCATCAATTGAAGGGGTGCATAATGACCTAAACATATTTTTTTTAATCTTATCAATTAGTGCATGTATATCAATGAATTCCAAGATATTTCTAGATAGTGAACTTCTCATCAAGAAGAGTAGTTTCAAGAAAGACAATGAAGTGTCCCTATGCCAACTTAAATAAGATGTCATGTTTTAGATAGACACTTATCCAAGAGATGATTTTGTTATAAATCCTTCTCTCATATTGTAACTACTCTTTAAAACTTGAAACTTGGCATTGTGACTCTTCAATGTCACTCTTTCTCTTTCTTATCCTATTATTATATATATATATATATATATATATATATATATATATATATATATATAAGTCATTTTGGCATTATAAACTATCCATAAGTGGTATGGTAAAGCCCTACTATTTTGACATCTTTTTTGCCTTTGAATAAAGTTATTAAGTTATTTTACCCTCTAAAATTCTTGCCTAAGTATGTCAAGTAGTACATTTGGATGACAAGTAATGATTATTTTCTCCTTGCTTCCATTTTGCTCTTGTATGCATTATGTAAGTAATTTATTTTAACAAGTCTCATGAAGTGTAAATGTTTGTTAGGTGTATTTGAAATGTGAATAAGACTAGTAGTGTCTAAGATCAGACCTCTTATTCAATCACCTTTGAAAATGCATAACAATATACCTCCATGTAAAAATACTTATGCTAGAAGAACCTTGAGTTGAGATCAGTTTTAGTAATCTACCTTCATAGTGTAAGTTCAAGTATGTGTATGGAGATATCCTTGGTGTATCACCTCCATTAGTGTAGGTTAATTTCATTTTTATTCTTCCATTTTAACCCCCAAAAATTTATTAGACTAATTTAGTTGAGATTCTAAATAGTTAGATCAAGGGAGCTAGCCCATAATCTAGAGATCTATCTCTTGTAGCAATCTTCCTATACTTAGAGATAGTTCCATGTTAAACCAAATTTGAGAAGGTCTACTTGATTTATCTAGGATGAAAATTTAGGATATAATATGTATCAAACTAGATGATTTATATGCATTATTGGGACTACTGATAGAAGGGACATTAGTGATCGTAGGGACACCAAATGATTTGGAGGAGAGACAAACACTAGCCCAATGAGCGATGTGCTTGGATAGTATATAATCTAGATTGAGGGCAAGTTTTTTTTATTTATATATTGTATATATTTTGGACATATGGAATTTTTTGATGACACTTATGATAGCATGATTTTTTTGTCACAAGTCAGATAATAAGGTACCATTATACATGATGGCATTATGTCAATCTATTTTGGATCAAGGAGAACTATATAACTTTGGGGCTATCATTTGGGTCTATATCATGCATGTTATGTATGGGATGTAGTATAGATAGTATAATACCATGGGGCCTATTATTTTATTGAGTACTTATTTATATAATAAGTTTCCTATGTATTGACCAGTGAGGTTGCCCCATGTGGTCGATGATAGATTACCTCAAATGATGAGATAAAGGTAGGGTCATGTAGCTTGGGCCATGCCCCATGTGCCAACATTTCAAACTATCACATGAGGGGACATCATGTGTAAACCCTACATGCACATTAATATTACACCTAGTTGGTTGATCATGGTGATAGGGTTGGCATGGGTGTGGATCATAGGCCACTATACCTCATGCCTAAAACTACATCTAGTAGCACACTTGCTAGAGAAAGTCAGAATCTCACATATAACAACCCCTCTAATATTTCCTAATTATTATGCATGACATGATATAGAGATAATGGGGAGAGGAGGAGGTAGACTACTAGTTGAGAGACCCATGATTAGGCCACAACATGTTGGACCATGGGCTAGTCAAGCATAGCAGTAGGAAGTTAGGGGAGGGGAAGAGATGGATGTGGATGTAGGGACATAATATGCACCATAATAGACACCTTATATGGTACCACCATAATAACATTAGCATCAACCACCTCAACCATAGAACATATAGAGTCACCATTAGTTAGAGTGGTAAAAGGCAAGGGCAACAATGTAGGATGACCTAACAATCATTCTAGGAAATATTGTTCTATAAAGACACCTCTTAGGAGAGGGTCATGGCATTCATAAGTGGTGAATCCTATATTTTCATTAGCATGTAAGTGATCCATGAAGGAGGCATTTAAGGGATGAGTATATGGAGAGACTGTACTCAATAGGTGAGGAGATAGGGAGACAGTGATTAGTGATACCAAAATTGGTGAGAAATTTTGGGATTTTGAGTTAAGCTTTAATATAAAATAATAGATTCATGTGGTTATATAATATTGATAGATTTTGAGACATATGTGTGATCCAATATCTATCTAGTTTTGGTTTTTTAGATATAAAAAAAGGAGGTCAAATGGGGAGCCCTAATTATGGCTATGCATCATGAAATTTTGGATAGGGTACTAATATCATACAACCCCACAATGTTATATGTTCCAATAGTACCATCTGCCCCAACCTAAATAGGATAGTTTAGACCAGTGGGAGAGGTTGTGATGTAGTTATAGACATGTGAGGATGGAATGAAATAACTAATAAGGGTGGGATATAGAGAGGCACAATCCTAGTAGGCCTTGGCTTAGGAGAGAGAAGTTCAAATCACTACCATGGTCCATCTTGGGCATGTGCAGGCTTAGGTGGCTAACTAATAGGTTTGAGATCCTAGACTACCTCATTATAGACTACCATTTAGAGGATATAGTTTTAGGCATCTATGGGAAGTGTGCCTAGGCAAAAAAATAAGCATGATGGATCTTGGTCATAGAGCTAGAGCAATGTATTTTGTACTTTATATCATGTATTGTATAAAATACATGATATATATAGATTGATTTTGATAATTGGATTTGATCTCATGAGTTTTATTTGTTTATGGATGTTGATTCATGAATATATTTATTTATGGAACATGTATTTAGCTTTTGTTGTATATGCTATGGGAAATATATGTGGAGTGTTTTCTTTTCTATCATTATGTGATACACACACATGGTTAAAAATAAAAAGGCAAAAATGATTTGGAAAAGTATAAGTGATCAAAATAAATTGTATTACACACTATATCATGATGGTAAATGTGTAATAACAAAAGATGACTAAATATAATAAACCAAGATGGTAAAAAAGAATAACAAAATGTTTTTAAACCATGAAAATATTTGTACCAAATTAAAAAAAAGTAAAATCACGCTATATCATGTTGGCAAGTATGAACATAATGTAATAAAATGGAAGGCATAAGAAAACCAAATGGTATAAAAACAAAATAATTAATTTGATCAATCATACTAAATCACATTGGGAAGCATAAAAGAAAAATAAAATTGGAAAAATAAACTTAAATTGATCACACTAAGTCAAGTTGGGAAGTATGAAAAACTTTAAGAAAAATTGTTGTAATCTTACATGCAATCATAAAATAAGAAGATAAAATTGAAAGATCAATGAAGTATAAAACATATTATATCAAGATGGGAATCATGTTAATGACATATAGCTCATAATCAATCACTACTTATCTCAAATTTGACACATGTAATTTCATTATGACTAGGGTATTATAAACTTTTGTGACGAAGGCCTAGTCCTATCTATGGTCTTACATTGTAACTCACAAAGGGAACACCAATGAGGTTAAAACAACTGGGAAATATGTTAAAAGGAATGTTTGGAATGGTAATTTGGTAATTTATGAGGAAAGCCTAGTCATATCCATGGTTTTACACTACAATTCACACATAGAATCCCTAGAGGGAGTGATTAGTGAACAAAATAATATCTCTTAAGGGGAAATATGGGATTATTTTAAGTGAAAGAGGGAATGTAGAAAGCACAATGTAGGCATTTATGAAAAGACTTTAGGAAACATGAGGCATACTAAGGACATAGAAAATACACTATGTGATTAGGGACCATCAATATATAAAGGATACCCTGCTCATAATAAACACAAAGCTATATATGAAAATAAGTGAGATATTAATATTGACTCATTTTTATTGTTTAAACAAGGAAATTAAAATGTACCTACCTTCCCACAATGTGTTCCTCATTCCTTAGGACCTCTTATAGAGCCATCAATCTAATGCAAAGATTGGGTACTTATGTGAGAAATTAGGTAACACTATAAGATTTTTTTTCTTATCCTTTTCCAATCTAATGGCCTAATGCACCCTAATATACCTTGACTCTATCATGAGGCCAAATATGGAGTTTTAGCTATGATTATAAAAAAGAGATGTTCTTTGAATCACATAATTTAGCGTGATTTAACTTTTGAAATATTCAAATGTTTCCTTTTATACTATTGACTTTTGTTAAAATGGTTTGGCTTTTAATTTGTATGGATTTTAATATTCTTCCTCCATACACACTAGGAATAACCAACATGAGAGATAAATTGATACACATAAATGAGTTTTAGACTTTGGCTAAAGGAAGCTAAGTATCCAAAGACATGATTGACTAAAACGCTTAGGCTTACTTATGAAAAAATATGTTATCTCAAGTTTGAACCATGTGTATGATTAGTTTGTTGAAAGAAATATAAAGTGAATAAAGGGATATCTAAGGTTGAGCGGTAAAATGAGATTATAATAAGATGACATGTTTGTTGATTGATCACATGGTAAATAATGACTACTAAGGGGAACAAGGTGCGTATAACCAAGTCACTATAATGATTATATATGTTATGGAGATAAGGTAGAAAATAATCACGAGAAAAGATAAAATACATCCATGGAAATAAATGAAATCATAAAGAAAAGCATGTAATCATGAAAATAATCCATAAGATATCATAAGAAAATAAAATGACACCATATACAACATATAATGTGAAATATAAAGATCCATGTAAGATAGATAAATGAATAAATAATTTGACATGGAGTCAAATGATATAAATTATATATATATATATATATATATATATATATATAAAATAGAGCACCTTTCCAATCCAAAAATCAAGAAGAAAGGGAAGGAACACCATATTATGTTCATAAATACTAGTAAATTTATCCACAAACATTGTGCATAACATTTGATATATCTCTATGGATCTATTCCCTAACTATAATGAGGGTCTTGTTGATCTTCAGTGAAAGATGATAAAACACCTCTCATCAAATATCCTCAAAAAAAATGTAGGCATGAATAAAGGATCATGCTAATGAGAGCTATTGTACATAAGATACTTAGGAAAAAGAATAGGAGTAGAATTTGTGGGACATAAAATAGCCACTGGTGGATAAGGGACCACATGTAAAGGAGGATCCATAGGTGGAGGAAACATAGGTGTAAAAGGGACCAAAGGTGAGGGGACCATGAGGGAAGAAAGGGAACCTTATTACATGGAAACTTTATGGGAGAATTAATAATAGGCACAATAATGATCATAAGGTGATCTTAGAGATTTTTTTAGAGGATGTAGAAACAATCAGTGTGATGGGTACTGCTTTGGTGACATAAACAATATAAATCTCCATATTTTGGAATATAATTAGGTAATAACTTGGGAGGATGTATAGCCATGTCTATAGGCTGAGGAAGATTAGGATGCAAGGTGTCAATATATTTTCAATGCTTTGATAATGGGTGGAGGAATGATTATCTATGCCATGGAAGTAATAGATATGATTTTTAGTAGACTTTTTGGGTGTACTAATATAGGGAGTTGAAGTAAAAACTAGGGAAGGTTGTAATAGTTTACAATCTCTAGTCTAATGACCAATAACTCTATAAATGTCATAGTATGGTTGATCAGCCCATTGTCATGGATGGTTATGGTATGGTGAGGATTAAGGTCATGACCTTAGTTGAGGAGAGAATAATCTTAATCATGGTTAAGAATTGCCTCTGGCATGTCCATTTTTGCACACTACTAGGTGTATATGTATTAGATTCACCATCAATTTCAATGTTTCCATTATCAACTAAGTTTTGGACATAATATTTAAAAAGGAGACATATATTAATAGAATGCTTGGGTACTTTATGGTATATACAAAATTATTCTACTCGATACCATGAGGGAATACATTTAGAAAACTTTATATGTCTTTTTTTCAAGTAGACAATCATGCCTATGACCTCTAATTTCTAAATAGGGCTTTTAAAGATATTGGGAGAGGGGTGTATTGTTTGTCTATATTATTGGATGTAGAAGCATTAGATTTAGGAGTGGAATAATGTGATGTTGATGTGATGATATTGGGGGATGGTGGTGTGTGATATTGTTGAGGAGATGAACTAGAATTAGATGAGGTTGACAAGATAAAATTCCATTTACTATTAGGATGGGGGATTTGTGATCGATTATGACTAGTAAATGGAGGATTTGAGTGTGGATGGGTGTGAATTGGAAGTAAGATTAGTTGAATGGGGTCTAAGTCTGTGTGAATTTGGGTACCCATTTTTAGGAGCCTAAATAGGAATGAATTCTTATTGGTGATAATATGTTTATTAAATAAGGAAATATCTTTATGATTATACTGACTAAGAAGGACATGACTAGGACTAGGACTAGTTGATTTGGGATCAAAATGGGATTAGTTATCAAAATAATTAGATGTGGATAAGGGTTGATGATGAAATTTTTTGTTATGTAACATTAGGTTTAGGGGTTTAAAATAATTAATAAGGTAGGAACCCATATCCAATAGTTATAAAAAAATACTCATCCCTATTGGTAAGGATATACTTGTGATATAGGGTGACTTCATCACTTGTATATTAGGGGATGTTATGACTATGGTTATGGTAAATGGAAATGGGGTTGAAAATGGTGTGTTATCATGTGGGATAGGTGTAGATGTGTATTGATTATGGGGAAGGACTTGGGATGTTACTTAAGGCTTGATGGGATAGAGGTCTATAGGTAGGTGGGCACCCATTTCTAGGACCCACAAAAATATCTTGTCCTTGTTGGAAAATAGGTATTTTTTATAAGAACTATGTCCAAATAGATGTGAGTAGATGGAAAAAGTGGTAATGGATTACAAAATGGGGCTGATGTGAAGGTAGAGTATGACTTGGGTAAAAAATATGGTCCTTGGACAAAGTAAGTCTAGCTGATTGAGCTAGCATGAGAGGTGATGGTGAGGAAAAGATAGACTAAATGGATTATGATATAAGTCTAGGATTATATTCCAAACTAATAGTATGATAGGTGATAATTATCTATAGATTATGCCTATTTTTCATGCTATCAAAAAGGATGGGGATTTGGCTTATGCCTAGATTCAAACTAGCAAGATGATAATTAGATGAGTATTAGTTATAAATAGGCAAGATGACTAGATTAGAGATTACTATATTTTGGATAACTGGATGCTAGATTTAAATTGATAAAGTGATAGGTTGTTAATAGGTTATTGATTGAGTATGGAATCTGATAAAGTAATGGATGGTGAACTAAATCATGAATAGAGAGATAGCATGATCTGTAAGGAAAATAAAAGGACTAGCTCAAACCTTATACCAATTTGCTCAAGGTGGGATGGATATAAGATTATGTGATGACAAGTATATAATGGTGTTGATGCAATGATGATTATGGGTAATATTAATTTTGGTAAGGGTGGTATGATGTGAGATGATATAATGATGGGACAAGATGTGAGGATGTACAAGGTAAGACTAAACTAGATGATATGAATAAATATTAAGAAATGATTATATGACTATTCAAGGTAGTAGAAGATAGGATGAATGAGGATATACAATATAAGGATGTGAAAGATGAGATAATATGTATAAATATTATTAGGTATGTACAAGATACAGATGGTTATACAAGATGATTAAGACAAAATGAGGATATATGAAGAAGTTAAGATAGTATAGCTAAGACAAGATAGGATAAAAATATGATTAGGATGAAGGATTAGGATTTGTGATAAGATGTGATTTAGGGATGATTGTGTATGGGTATGGATATGATTGGTTAATACTATACTATTATATAAATGAGATGTGAGGGGAAAGGGAAATTTATGGTGTAACTAGGATGTGATAAAAGTAGACGATAAGACTAACGATGGGGGAAATAAGGGTATGACTAAGACTATAGAGACAAAGATGAGAGGTATTATGATGTCAATATGACATTATAATAGTCAAGGAAAGAATGTACAAGATGATAAGGATGTATAATATAAGAGGAAATGATATATAACCTGCACAATAAGGATATAAAAAATGATGATATATGTCTCTGATAGCCATATATAGGGTTGGTTGAAAGGCTGACTCATCTCAAAAATAACACTAGTATATCACAATACACACTAAATCAAGCATACCATAACCTTAAGATTAGTAAATTGACTGGGAGTATAATTCATGATTGCATTATGTAATGGCTTTATGGGTGAGGCTATAGGTTGGTGATCTATTACAAAATCTCACAAAATGTCTCAATACCATTTATACTTAATGATCACCTGGGAGTTGATATTATCTCTAGAAACAAGTCACTTGTTGTGGCCAAATGCCCTCTTCTAGTCTAAACAAGATTTTTCTAAAGGTGTCCCTAATATATGTTAGGTACATGGGGCCCAAATATGTTTAGGGTATTGTTTGATGCTAGGGTTAGAGAGTTAACTATTTCCATTATGAAAGACTTGTATGGGATTAACCACTTGGACTAACAATAGTTATCCCTAATTTTTATACTCCTCCATAATATAGAGTGTGGATTTGTGTGTGGTGGTGAAATATATGATCAAAATCTCCCTAGGACTATGGAAAGTGAATGGGTATCACTTTCACATCACATTTCCCCCTAAAAAATAAAAATGGGAAGGTTTGTTAGTGGTTTTTGATCCTCTAAGACTAATTGTTAGGATGTATGGAGGAGAGCATACACTACTGTAGCCCTCAGGTGACACTAAAACAAGAAAAAATATTTATTAAATGATTAATTAAGTTTGATATATATAACATGGTTTTTTCAAAATGCCAAAATCTTTGTTAGGTGTCTTACAAAGCAAGTGATTACTAGTTTAAATTTGACAATCTTGAGGGGCAACCTACAAGACAAGATGTTAGAGAAAAAATATAAGCTACAAGACAAGATTTTAGACAAAGACCTACAAGATAATATGTTAGTAATTTTAATCAAGATAAAATTTACCTCTATAAAAATCTAAATAAAATGTAATCCTAATAAGCCTTAATAAATATACTACAGCAATCAAGGGTTTTACACTATAAATGTTTTGGATGAGGGTCCATTATGTAGGGGATTAGGGATGACATCCCATAGTGTATTCAAGGGGTAGTACCACTTATAGGGTCAAAAGGTAGTTCCCCTTGTAGAGTTTAGGGGTAGTACCACAAGTGTACTCCTTATCACGGTATGGGACAGGGTTGAGGGCTAATGCCCTTGATGCCAAATGCAATTTGTGACTTGTAAAAACCTTATATTTGTTCAAAATTCATCGAAAAGGGTCCCAAAAATGCACTCAAAAAAATAATTTTTGAAGAAAAATGAAGAGTAAAACCACTACCAGCTTGATCAAATTTGTAGATATACACACTGTGTTAATTCAAAATTGCTTCTAAAGAGTTAAAATTACAAATCAGACAAGTGATTTATAAATTTTAAGTAAATTATCATGGTTAATGGGTGGTTATTTAATTTAAAAATAACTTATAGGACCTAAAAAAGTATAGATATCATGTCAAAACTACAAGTATAGAGAAGTGATTTTGCCTAGACAGTTATGCAGAATACTAGTGTATAAAGCAAAACCATGACTGTCAGAGGCAAAATCATGACTTGAAATCAAAACCATGATTTAAATTTAATTATTTTTTAGGTTTAACAAAAATAGAGATATTTATAAATTTAAAAATACTAAAGGAGTTATATAATTATCTTAGATATAATTTTATCAAACTATGATTTTTACAAAAGTTTGTTTGAGTAAAACAAGATTAGATTAGATTGTTGTAAAATTGTAACTTATAAGTTGTGGTTTTGATTAATATTATATTTTAGTTCATCCCAACAATAATAAGTGTTAAAAATAGAGGACTAATATCTATAAAATAATAAATGATATGCCTAGTTAGAAAACAAACAAATTAGAGATTAGAAACCTTGTAAGTTTGTTACTAATCAAAATCACAAATGAAAGTGTCAAAGTCACTTATAAAAATAAAAATAAAAATTTCCTAGAAGTGATTTTTTTTAGATATTAGGATTTTATGATTTTAGTTTAACAGATACTATTTATTTCCTACAACCAAATAGTGAAACAGAGATAAAAAATTATGGAAAAACTGATTAAAACCCCTGATAGTATGGATTAAAAAATGTTTATGAACTAAGATCAAAATATGAACTAGATTAGTTGAAATCATAGATATGAATCAAAATCACAACTATAATTTTTAAAATTGTAGATGATTATCAAAACCATGACTAGTAATAAGTAATTTTGACATAATCGTAACTAGTCTATTCAAAATTGCAAATAAATATCAAAATCATGATTAGTATATTCAAAACCATAGGTAATAATTAATATTTTAGATTAAAATAAGTTATTTTAACTAATAATCTAAAAATGGCTAAGTTACCTTGATGTCTAGTGGTTAGGTTGGTAGTTTATGTCAAAATTGACACTATCAAGGATAAAATTGCGAGTAAAATATCTCCTTTTATAGATCAATACCACCTTTCACCTAGGGCATGTTATTATTGAAATTTTAAACCTAAATTCTATCAAAACCTAACTTACAATCTAAATTTAAACACAAGGCTAGATCATAAGGAAGGCTACCACTGTGGTCACCAAATATAAGATGATAAATTTTAACAATTGATCTATGATATGCTATTATATCAAAAACACCCAAAATACCAATTTACTTTAAAATTGAAAACCATTAGATAAAAATACAATAAAATGAACATTTAAAATTACATTATAATCTAAAACCAAATGTTCCCAATCAAGATTCAAATTAAAAGACTAAAGATTATAGATGGACATTACTTATAAATAGACTCAGAGTTTCAGCATGATATTAGCTTGATCAAAATACTTGGATAACATGGATTCATAGATTTATTGGACTTATTAGAATATGTATATTTATGAGATTTATGATTGATTTTATCATTGGCCTTTGCATGGAGGATGGATTGGTTATTTATAGAGTGGAAGGAGAGAAGATCAATGTCCAAAATTCAAAGCTTGGGGTAGAAAGATCAATGGTGGATATTATTCAAGGGATTAAAAATTCCTTGGATGATTCTAGAGGAGGTAGTGTTCCAGAGGTAGAATCCTCTAGAGTCTTTTTATAAACCTAATGATAATTATTAGATGATTAGTCATGTGATTAGGGGGTTATAGAGAATTTAGGGGAGTAGGAAATGCTACTCATAGGCTAGGGTAGGTGGAAGGGAATTTTGAATTCCCATATGATGGATGAGTGGGGGTTATTTTAAAAATAATACATGATTAGAAGAATTAATTGATTTGTGGGATGATATAATGTTAGTGCATGGATATTAAAAATGAAAGGTGTGTTAAAATAATGACTAAGAGGATTAATAAGGATAATTTAGATGAAATTAGATGGGATTATTAGCAATGTTAGTGGTGACTTATAATAATATTAGTGATGATAAATAAAGAAAGAAAATTTATATGCATACATAAGAAACCATAGAGTTAAATTCATCCTTGTAGACAATGATATGGACCTCAACATTATGTCTTTGAAGTTGGTAAAACATCTTGGATATACAATAGTCACCTTAAAGATCGATGCCATTATTATCAAGGCATATGATAATGAAGAATAAGAATCTCAATGTACTATTCGCTTTCCATATATCATTAGGAATTTGACTCATGACACTCCATGCCATGTTTTGGACTTAGAATTATATTACAATATGTTATTGGGCTAACCCTAATTCCATGAAATCAAGGTTATACCTTCCATTTTACATCAGTGTATAAAATTTCCACATTTAGGAATGGAAGTGACTATATCAACTAATCTCCAGCCATATAAATATTGTAAGCCTCTCAAATACAATTATAAAAGTTATAGCTATCAATTTGGTTTGAATCCTATGCCCAAATTTGATGGAAAAAGAGATGAAAAGGGAAAATCCATTGAATTGGGACTAGAAGTTAATTATATTGACCTAGACAACCTAGCTTCTACCTCAACCATGCCTCCACTAGACATTACTAATCACTTATATATAAATGACAAAGCTCTCAAGAAATATAGTACACATGATGCATTTCATATTGAAAAAATGCCACAAAATCAAAAAATCTATGGAAGATCTAAGGCCAAAAATACTTGCATGGAGATGCAAACCAATGGAAAATCTCAGTTGAATAAACCCATTGTTTTCATATCAGTGTTTATCTTAGAATAGGACCCCTTAACCAAACATGATTCATGGCCTTACAGTAATGAGTTATCTCACTATTACCATAGTACAAAGTATCTTATTCCTAATCATATTATGGATCACCTATCTTATAAATTTAGAGGCCTATGGCTACATTAGTAAGGCATGATCAAACCAATCTCAATGACTAAGTACAAGGGAACCCATGTTATTGGATTTAAATTAACTTTGGGTGAACCCACATATCTTATTCAGGTCCCAACACCATAGAATAGTGAAGATGATGTCAGAAATGATATAGGGTCCTATCATAACATCAACAATGAACTTGTCACCATAAATTTATTTAACTCAATGTCATTTGTAGTGTTAGCTTTGTTTATCAACATTCACCGTTAACCTTTTATCACCCATAATTGATATACTAGGATAAACAAGAGTCAATAATGCCATTAGATGAGTTTGAGAATGATGAGGCCATATGAGACTTTATGAGATTGAGGAATCATATTCCTATTGGAGATCACAAGTAAGGATTTTATATTCAATTGGATCATGCTACCTACTTCAAAGAATGGGTGAAGTTCCTTAGCCAAAGAGAAAAATAAAATTAAACATTGAGGTCTAAAAGTGAAAACTTCTTTGAGTAACTTTATAACTAGGGTAAAATTAAATAAAAATGAAAATCTCTTGGTAAAACCAACACCATTAGATAGGGATGTTCACCCTTCTTCCTATGAAGCATAGGAGACCTATAGTCCAATGCCTATTTATAAATCTGAGATCAGTGTCAGGGAGTATCAATCTTTTAAACATATTATTCAAGAGTGCTCTAAAGTATTTATTTTATGGACTTTACTAGCAATAGGATAATTTTATTCATCCTACTTATGTGAATTAGATGAGTCAGTTTGGCTAGAGGACTTTGCCATTGACAACTATTTTAACTCTTTACCAATTATTTTAGATGATGGTTCTAAACTTTTTATGGAGGATAATTCAAATGTAAATATTGTGACTCTAGAGGAACCAAATAGATAAAATAAGGTGCATCACTCACTAAGGAATAATGTGAATCTTTTACAACCCTTTTTATGGAGTTTGTTGACATATTTACATAGGCTTATTTAGAGATGCTAGGTTTGGACCCCACCTTGGTTGTACACCATCTAGTTGTACATCTTGATAATAAACTCTTTAAATAGAAGGTGCACAAGATTTATCATTGTATTTTTGTTCTAGTCAATAAAAAGTTGAAGAAAATCTAAGACATGAGATGCATCAAGACAATGGACTATTCAGAATGGGTTTAAAACATTGTGCTAGTAAGAAAATAGAAGGTATTAGAATCAAGATTGATTTTAGAGATATAAACAAATCCTGTTCAAAAGATAACTTTCATCTACCTAACATCGACATGATAGTTAATTCAATGGATAGATATAAAATTCTTTATATTATAAATGGATTTTCAAGTTATAACCAAATTAGAATTACACCATAAGATCGGCACAAAAAACTTGACTACTTTGTGGAGAAAATTTTGTTATCAAGTGATGTCAATTGGAATTAAAAATGTAGGATCCACTTACCAATGGTTCATGATAGTGATTTTCCATGATATGATGCATGACATCATTTAAGACTATGTCAATGACATCCTAGGTAAATCAAAGACCTATGTCAACCCTCTAACCATACTATGAAGAATCTTTTAGAGACTTCACGAGTACAATTTTAAGCTTAATCCAAAGAAGTGTGTATTTGGCATAACTTTTGAAAAATTATTAGTATTTATTGTATCTTATAAAGGAATTGAATTTGATCTAGAAAAAAATTAAGTTATTACATAAATGTTGTTGCCATCTACCTTAAATTAGCTTTGTAGTTTGCAAGACAAGATACAGTAAATCTGATGCTTCATATCACAGTTAGCCAATAAATTCCATCCATTTACACACTTACTAAAGAAGGAAATTATGTTCTCATGTAGTGAAGAGTGATATAAATAATTTGATCAACTTAAGGTGTATCTTTCCAATCCACATGTTTTATTTCCACCCATGCCAAACAAGTCATTCTACTCTATCTATCAGCAATTGAAAATGCCCTAGATGCACATTTGACACAACATGATGAACATGGTAAAGAGCATGCCATGTATTACCTGAGCTTAAAATTGGTTTTATATGAGCATAATTATATTTTGATTAAAAAATATTATTTAACAATGGTATTCACAACCCAAAATTTGCATCAATATATGTTGAACAATAAGATCATTGTTATTTCCAAAGTAAATATGCTTAAGTATCTACTTTCCAAAATAGCTCTACATGACCACATGGAAAAATGTATCATGTTTTTGATCAATTTTGAAATTGAATATGCCAATAAAAATGCCATTAAGGGGAAATTACTCATATATCAACTTGTATAAGCTCCTTTTCAAGATACTCAATCTCTTACAGTTAGATTTCTAGATAAGGCCATTATGATTTCCACAAAATTAGAATCACCTCCTGAGGTAAAACAATGGAGGATTTAGTTTGATAGATCATTCATACCTTATGGATTAGGTGCCAGAATATTATTTGTTAAACCACAAGGGGATTTTATTCCCAAGTCCTTTTCCATTGGATTTCACTATACCAATAACATGGCCAAATATGAAGCCCTCATTACATGGATTCATTAAGTATTATAGTGGAACATACAACATTTATTGGTTCTTAGTGATTATTAACTAATTATCAATCATGTTATAGATCAGTACTAAACCAAAGACAAGAATTTGATACCCTATAAAGATATGATCAATACTCTCAAGTAGTAGATTATAAACATTTAATTTAAAAGAATACCTCAAAACAATAATAAGAAATGATGCTATGGACACTACTAGATCCATGATTTAGATCATAAACAGAGCAAGGGATTATCAATTTCATATTAAACATCTCTTAGTGTCACCACATGAATAATAAACCTTCGATATGGTTTTATATATTATTGATCCCATGTCTCCCTTGTATTCTGATATATATGCCTATCTATATGACCATACTATTCCACTTGACCTATCACATAAGAAACAAAAATCCTTCATTCACAAATACTCTAATTATAACTACCTTGTATCATAGAAGCTATGATGTAATTTTTTTTGTTATTTACCTTCAATATAATTTGGATTAGCATTAAGCGAAGTTCATGGAGTGTGTGGAGCCCACACTAGTGGGGAAATCTTATCCAAAATTTTACTATGTATTAGTTATTACTGGTTGAAAATGGAAGTAGACACGAATGCATATGTGAAGAGATGTGTAAAGTGTTGGAATCATGTTAATTGAATTCATGATCCATCCAAGACACTCAAACCATTGATAACGCCATGGCCATTCTTAATGTGGGGACTCAATCTCATAGGGAATATGAATCCCACATCCTTAGATGGCCATAAACATGCCCTAAATATTACCAAATACTTTAATAAGTGGGAAGAAGACATTCCCCTCACTTACATTAATGGTAAGCAAATATCCAAGTTCATATTCAATCATCTCATCTATTATTATGGTATCCCCTCTGGCATTATATCTAATAATGGTGGATCATTTAAAAATAAATATGTGAAATCACTTTATACCCAATACCATATCAAACAAAATTTCTATATCACCTAATACCTACAAGGAAATGACCAAGTTAAGGATTTTAATAAGATCATTGTCAATATTTTAAAGAAGATTATCAATTATGGTGGTTGTAATTAGCACTTGTAGTTTCTTAATACCCTTTGGGCATATTGTACCACATTTCATACTCTAACATGAAATACACCATATTCACTTGTTTATGGCATTGGGGTCATTATTCTCATTAAGGTTGAGTTTCCTTTTTTCTAAATTTCACTATAGCACATCATTGATGATGAAGACTACAGAGTAGATATCTTACAATAGATAGACTTACTTGATGTAAAATGCATGGTCACCTTGAATAATCTTTAGGATTATCATAATAGATTAAGAGGCCAATATAATAGGTGCATTAATCATCTTGAATCAATATTGGTGAGCTTATGTTAAAAGAGAATCAGAAGAATGTCAGTACCGAGACAAATAAAAATGGAAAGTTCCAACCAAATTGTTAGGGCCTTATGTAGTTATTGTTAACTACAGTTCTGGAGCATATAGGATTGCCACACAAGAGGAAGATTAACTTGATGAATAAATGAATGTAATTCACCTCAAATGTTTTTATGCTTGACAAACTTAGATTATTTTCTATAAGGATCATTTAAGTTATTCCACATTATACCCATTCTTTGTACTATACCCATATACCATTCTATCTTATATTAACCCCTCTCTATCTAGTTATTTTTACCTAACCCCACTTATCATAGTTGGCCTTGGTTTCAATTCATTTGTACTTCATATATGTTTAGTGGTTGATGACAAATTCAATTC